>CAJNDV010035241.1:99563-122145 GCA_905221635.1 Symbiodinium sp. CCMP2456
GGGGGGGGTTAGCATATATATATATAGATACGACCAGGCCTTCTCGCAACAGCTCGTCACTGAGTTGCATGAGATTTCATCGGTCTGCAGCGCTGCCTGACCTAAGACAAGAAACGAAAAACAAGCAGCTGCAGACCGTGCCGCAGGTCTGTGCACCACGACAGCCCAGGCCGCTGCCTGAGCTCTGAAGGATCTCCACCGCAACGACCCAAGCGCTGGATCCAAGCGCGGCGTTCAGGGCTGTGAGATCCAGCCGCAAGCTTCTCGAAGGAAGATCTTCCTTGGTGTGCGACACGCAAAAAAAAGGTTTAAGGGGAGAGACCTGCACATGCCCGAAATCTGGCGACAGGGGGTCTTTTTGGGAAGGCTTCGAAGCATCTTTCGGGGCTGTCTCGGAACTGGCCCCTCGTCGTTTCCAAGCATCCAAAAGCTGCAGTGCTTGCTGCCAGTGACCAGATTCGTCCCAGGAGCCTCACGGAGACTTTCGATCGGACACTTTAAGATGCCCCGGTGAGTAGGCTTGCGATCCGTTATGATCCGTCGAGCTTCCCTTGAAAGCGTTGGCTGAGCCCAACTTGACGCATGCATAAAAGGCCACCCACTTCCATGCGAGGCACTGATGAGAGTGCTGAAAGTGATGATGTCGAAGGTTAGACTGCCCCCGGAGAAAGAATCGTTCTCTTCAAAGACGTGCACCGCTTCTTTCCACCTGGCACTCTAGACAATGCCCCACAAAAGCAAAGGCTACGATCACGCTTCCCAAGCTACCAGTCATCTCGAGAAATGGCACCCCATGGCTGCGGCCTGCTACATCTTTCACAGCTGCTCAAGGCAGTGTTGCAGCTGATGAGGTCCATCGTAATGCCTTCGTTTGCCAACTGCAGGAGCCCGCCAAGGGCACAGAGCCAGCTCTCGGATGCCATGAGCGTGTTGAAGCCTCGGACTCAGGGCCCGGCGAAGGCCGAACCCCGAGCTCAGGCGAAACAGGACAAGTCAAAATCAGCAACCTGGTTGCTGATGGTGTCAGGCTGCAGCTTCCTCATCTACAGCACGGCACACTCTCGAAGTGGGAACTCGCATACCAAGATGCAGGCGAGCGTCTTTTCCGTGGCGGTGTGAAGTAACTGGTGTCCAACCGGCCACAACGCCTTCTGGCATGCGCTCAGCACCGTGTTGCAGTGCACCACATTGGCGCTGTCCAGTCTTTGGGTCCTCGAGAAAACATGAAATACTTCTTGATTGAGATCGTGCGGAAACAGGAACCCAACAAGACAGCAAGACACGTCGAGGAGAACCTGACACACCTGCGAGACGCCAAGGGGCTGAGCAGAGCGAAGCAAAGAAACCGCCAGCTGCCATTGCACCGCGTTCGCCAGACCTCCCACAGCTCGCGGAATCCGAAAGTAGACCCGATATTTAGCCGCCATCGAGACCAACCCGACATGCGCCGACCCTCCCTGGCTCCCTGTCCTCGTAAAAGAACCGTGCGCTCCTTGTCTCCGGTGAGAATTGGTGTCGGACCATGGAGTGCACCTGCGACTCCTGAAAGCTCCGAAAGCTCCCACTGCGCCTGTCCCACTCATCGCCGCCCCGCCTGCCAGCAGCTCCGGGCTGGCCTGGCCACTCTGGATCTTCCGCAAAAGCAGTTGGCCAGCATCCAGAGGCCTGAACAGCACGAGGCTTGCCATTTAAACGAGAGACATCAACAGATGCGGGCACTGCGACAAGGGATACCAGTACTTGTGTAGGTCTTAAGCTTGGTAAGTGTACCTTGATTTTGCGGCTCTGGCCATAGGCGTGCCCTGCACAGCTCACCCAGGAAGCCATGGCCGCCAAGCGCTTCGGAGCTGCAGCAAGATGCAGTAGCGTTAGGTGCTCACGTGCTCACGACTCCGACTCCGACATCGCATGAGAACTGCTGACGGGCGATTAAGCTGACTGCGAGGCTGCCCAGCTAGAGATCCCAGAAGGCTTCGGCACAAGACTCGCAGTTCATCTGCTTCTCCACTTGCGATGGCAGCTCGGAGCACTTGCGACTCCAAGAATGGCTTCTGGGCTGCGCCCCGGCACCTCCAAGACGGACGTCTCGACGGCTTTCAAGGCCAGGTCTGCGGAGTCCTGCCGGACGATCGAAGAAGCTACGCGTTTTCCGCCTTGGCCGCGGCCTCCAAGACATTGCGCGGCAAAGGCGGCCCTGGCCGCAGCCGGCCGTAGAACATCGCCACGGTTGCCAACCTCAGGAAGCCGCCATCAGAGGCCAGCACTCTCTGCGTGCCGCCATCCACAGCGAAGCTGAGTGCTTAGCCACTGGAGGGACGGAATGTCTCGCTTTCCTTGGATGGCGGCGTCCAGCTCGGCCTCGCTCAATGCGTCGCCCCGCCAAGCGTCCAAGAGAAGCTCAGATGCGAGGTTTCGGCTTCAACACGTTCATGGAGCCATCGGAACGCCTGCAGCAAGGCAGCAAAGGCAGCAAAGGGTGGAACACAGCATCTCGTACCCGCCCACGACCGGCTCATTACCGGCCCAGCGGTCCTCGGAGGATGTCGAGCCGTTGCCCTGCAACAGACTCACGATTCGCACTCTCCTGTGGATTCCTGACTCTCAGTGCCTGTGCCCGGGTGGGAAGTGGCAAGGCCTCAAAGGGCTGCAACCCGCTTCTTTTCTACTCGACACCTCTGATCCCGTGGCGTTCGCCTCGATGGCTCCCCCTTTCTCCAAGTGCGAGCGCAAGCCCTCGCTGGCGCCGTCCACAGCAGCAGCACCCAGCCTCGGGTGCCGATCCAAAGACGCAGAGTGCAGAAGTGACGAGTGGGTCCAGATGGATCCGGGTTCCCACACAGATCCGGCAGACGCCTCAGCGCTGCTTCACCGGCATCAGAGGAGAGGCTGCTGCCCACAGCCTGCATGCGCTCGTGCCCAGCTACGGCAGGATTTGGGGGGATTCATCAAGTTGTTACGTTCCAGGTGCCTCCAAGGCGGTCCACATCTCCTGCAGATTGGGGACCTCTTCGATGGCCAAGCTGGCCATCTGGCCGAAGGCCACCAAAGCCTGGCGGTCAGCGTTGTCCGGTGCAGCGCGCTGCGGCGGCCTGCCTCGCCTCTGCGGCATCGGAGGTCCAGCAAGACGGCCCAGCCAGAAGTGCCTCCAGGCCCAACCTTGGAGCAACACAAGCGAAGACAAGCGAAGAACCGGAGCTCGTCTGGAGCCTGAAAACAGTAATCTCAAAGCTGTGTGTCCGCACGATGGATTCTCGGGTCGGGCTCGTTTGGCCTGCCATAGGTCCATCCAATCACATCACACTGTCCAGCCACCGGCTAAACAATGCCGTCAGTGAGCCTTTGGCTCTGGGGCCAGCGGATAAAACCGCTGCTTCTTGCGTGTCCTCCATTGGCAACGGTGACTCGGGCTGATGTTCTAAAAAGACCTGCACAAAATTACTGACTTCTCAGACTGAACACAAGCATGCAGCGGCGGCCTGCCATTAGCCTTGGCCTGCAGGATGTGAACTGAAAAGCACAAGTCAAACGAAACTGAACCTGCCTCGGGCCGTGAGCTCATCGAGGCTGACGGAAGTGAGCCATGAGCCCAAGCCCACGGGATCTCCGTTACAATTTCATTAGCAGATCAGTGGCCTTGGCACCTCTCGTGTCTAGTCATCACATGCTGTGCCAGCGATTGGATGGATCAAGTTGCCAGGTGACTCCGCCTTCTGCGACTTAGCTAGTTGTAGCTAGCCTGTTGACTGCGGCTGTAATATTGTGCCGTGCGGTGAGATTCGTTTGTGAGAGCACATTACTCTCTTTGCCGGTGATTGCCGGTGGCTGACGCCGCGAAAGGCCAAGCAGGTAGGAATAGACAGACTAAAGGGCCGCCTACGCTGAGAGCTCAACAAGGCCTTGCTCGATCGGCACTGAAACTGATCCAAGATGGTGTCGGTGTCCACGTCTCGAGGATGCTCGTACACCACATGTTGCCTGCCACGGCGGGTGCTCTGGGCGAGGTTTCCGTCTGACCCGCAGCTGCCGGTGCGATTTCACACTGCGTGTCTAGTCTAGTCTAAACGCGCAGGGCTAAGCTCTGAAAGCACATGCCGCTGTGCACCATGCTTGGTCTTTGTCCAACCACATCATGGTGGTGGTCGCCAGCCACATCTCGCTGGATCCAGGGACCGGGGCAACGGCGACCTCTTCGGTCTATCACTTGGCCACTCGGCCACACCAAACCACAGAAACACTGCTCATCTGCGTGCAACATGCGATTAAGAGGGCAAAGACGCTGAGAATGCCACGGCAGCAAGGCAGACAAGCGATGACTGAAGCTTTTCGCCGACTGTCTTCGCCTGCAGAGAAAGCTGCAGACGTCAGGAACTGCAAGAGTTGCAGAAAGTGACCTGGAATGCACGACGGCGGGAGGACAGCGCACCCTGTTGCTGAAGCCCGCGGCCTTTGTTTTTCGCGCACTGAAGGGCAGGAGCGAAGGAAACCGACGCCAAGGCTCGGGCTGAGGAGCTTCAGCTGCCGAGAGAATCGAGCAGCGCGCTGGGCAGAGATGGCTTGGCAAGGCTTGCAAGGTGTCTCGGGGAACGACTGCCAGGCCTGATGCATCTCGGCATGCCGTTCTAGGAGGCGCTGAACCTGAGGCCAGTTTGGATCAGCTCGGCAGGGCTTTGCGGGCCGCGGCCTCCAACGCACTGATCCCGGCCGCACTGAACCAGCCGGCGCGGTCGACGTCCTCAAACAAAAGCCGCTCGCGCACCTGGCACTTCCGAGCGCGGGTGGGGCAAACGGACCAGTTGATGTCGTGGCGTGCGAATGGTGTAAGCTCGTGGTGACTATTCCACATGGACCTATGTTCAATAGCTGCAATACAACCTCTAGAAGTCGTAAATGTAAACCCGTCCAATTTGGATCACCCTTTTTGCACTGTCCGTACTTTCGGCTCACGATGCGCCTCTTGGCCACGGGCCAGAATAGCGGCGAGCTCGGTGTTGAAGTCGCCGAGCCACTGGCCGCATTGGGGGCTCCAAAAAGGTGCTTTCCGATTCCTCTCTCACTCATTCAGTCGCCCAGAGCAAGTCCACAAGTCTGCAGCCCTTTCAGCTGCTCAACGTCAACCCTCTAGTCGGGCCCATGACTTGGTATCTTGAGCGACAGGGTGAAGTGCGCGCCAAAGGTCTGTATTGCCTAAACAATTGGAATGTGATTCAGCCACCTCTCTTTCTGTTGGATGATTATAAATATTATAAATTTCATGACGGATTTGATGCGATCGCTGGATAGGAGAATTCGCGGCCAATATATGTTGTCTCTGGAGTCATCCTGAGTTCGGCCCAATGTATCCGAGGGTGGCCAGGAAGCTAGCTATATGCTTCGACGAATCTGCATGTCTCTGGGTATGTCCTAGAAAAAAACTCGGGCAGAAATTATCTTCTGGGACGGTGCTAGAATTTTGGGCGCAGACTCGTAGGCCCATGCAGACAAATATGGACAGCTATTCATTGTAGCAATCTGCATCCGATGGTTCTAAAAATGTGTGGCAAAAAGCGCTCTTTTTCTTACAAATCTGGCATAGTACTTTGTAGTGGAGCTTGTTGAGCTTAGTAGGTGTGATTGCAAATACATCTGCGATTGGCTGACATCGGCTGACCAAGGCCCCACCATGTTGCAACATCAACACAGTTCAATTAGTTTGATTTTCAACCGCCGCAAGCACCAGCATCAAGCATCATCGCCTTCGTGCTAATTGCTGGATTGTGCATATCACCACCGCCTCCGTCGCCGCCACCCCGCTATCATCACACCCATCGTCACCCCACCGGAATGGCCATTCGTCATGACATTTTCATCACAGTCAGTGTCCTGGAACGTTACTGGATTTCGGCAGCTCGGGCTGTCCAATAGCAGTGGCATGGGGGTTGTTCTCCGGTGAGGCTTTAGAGCGTCAAGACAGCTGAGATACTGGAAGTTTGAGCAAAGGCAGTGACGGAATGCCAAATGAGTGGAGCTAAGCCCACCACGGTAGTGAGTGTGCTCCACTCTTTCACAATCTCTGGCTGAGCAGCTGACGACAGTTCGTCGGTCGAGGATTTCGTCGCATTGCTTCCGCAAACTCACCTTTACGCCACAGTCTTGCAGGGGCCGTCGCGAAGAATAAATCAACCAAGCACGGTTACAGCGCTCTCTGCGGCTGGGCTGCTGGAAGCGTGCTGGCGGTGTGCTCATTAGATATCGCATTCTGGATTTCCTGTCGGCCAGATTCAATCCGATTCCAGCTGCAGCCAAGGAAGATCCATCTCTGGCCTGCCAAAGGCCCCTCTCGGGTTCAGAGTGCGCCTCGCCAGAGAGGCTACAGACATTTGGGAACGATAGTTCGACGCAGGCTCAGGCTCAGGAGTCGACCCTTCGAATCTCTCGTAATTGGTGGTGAGACTCCTGTAGAGCGCTGCTGCATTCAAGTGATTCTAGTACGCACAACAAGTCGCATGAAGACTCCTCCATCAGCTCAAGGATGTCCCACTTCAAGCCTGCATATCGCGCAGCTCCTTTCCCTCACTGACGCTGGCACTCCCACCAAGCTTGGCACTTGAAGGTGTTGACCTTACATGGACCGGGCATAGCAATGAGATTGGAATACTCCCCCTACACATCTCCCCCACTCAATCTCTGAAGAGGCTTTGCACTCTTATCGCGAAGCGCATCCTAGCTGATGCGCCTAGGGCCTAGGGACGCTCGGATCTGTCTACCTCCTTGTACGACTATGCCGAATCTCCTACGGCCGGCCGAGGACGCATGCTTGCAGAATCTGCTCCCACTGTCGCAGATTCGCTTGAAACGTCAACATCTCAGGCGTCAGCATGTTGGATGCTCGTCTCATCAGCTCCTTGCATCGCTCAGCCACGTCGTACTTGTCGAATGGCTGCTGTGCCTGAGAAAGCGAGCTGACCCTCCAAGGTCCTCATGAGCTCAGACGCAGACGCTCAGACCTTGAATGCGATGTTAGCTGCACCGAAGCAGAAGCGTGTCAGGCCTGGCTGACTTTGACGTCGTCCACGTCATCCTGCGATTTCTGCCTCGCTGGTGGTAGACCTGGCCAGGCAGCTTGCCAGCTGGTTGCCCGGACCGTCATCACCGTGCCTCCAGCATTGTCTATGTCAAAAGCCATGGCCGGCCCGAGAGCAAGAAAGCACTTCTGGGATGTGTTCTAGTTCTGTAGGTTGGCCGTTATTGCTGAGGACTGAGATATTGAGGCACAAAGGCCCACACGAAGAAGGTCGGTCTCTCTACTCGTGCAGTCCGAGGAGGTATTCATAGCTCAAAGCTGAGTCGGCTGAGCATCTGGGACATGCTCCACAGCATCAGAGCCGCAACACAAAAGCTGTCCAAAGCTTGGTCTACACCCTGCATCGACAGACGGTTAATGCATTGCTGGGTATGCGCACCCTACGACGCACGATATCCGGTTTTCTGCTGCTGGAGTCCGAGCGCTGTCCCGCCACCAGGCCGGCTGAGTTGAGTCCTCTGCGGGTAAGTCTTTTGACCAATCTGTGCATGCCGCAGTCTAGAAGCAACTTCTGTACCGGGCACCGTGCCCGCGCAGACACACCCCAGATGCGCTGCGGCAACACCTCAGCGCAAACACGCCCAGCGGTCCCCTCGAGACCGCTACACTCAGACTTGTGCTTCCCTCTCGGCTGTTGACTTGCTGCTCTCGCAGGGCAGATTCCAGCCGCAGAAGGATGTGTGCGTCTGTTGCAGCATAGATGACCTCGAGAGCAAGGAAAAAAGGCCTTCTCGGAGTAAAGCCATGCTGCTTGTCAATGGGCGAGATCAGAAATGCGGGAGCAGTGACGGGCGCCGGCCTGTGAGGTGCTCAATGGACGGAAATTCCAGTTGCTGACCTGGATACATGCACGACCGCACGGGGGCTCGCGCACAATGATAGCGGCATTCATCTTACCCTGTGGCGCATGCTGCTCATCCTGCCCTGGCACTCCTGGGTGCAGCGCCCGGTACTGCTTGTTGAGGGTCTCGCCGAGATACTTTTCCACCTGCAAAATGCCAAGGTCAGCCGCAGGCAGTTCATGTTCAAGGCTGGGGCCCAGGCCATGCGAGACAGAGACTGGTGGCCTCCCACTATGAACACCTGCTCCGAGATCTCCTCAGGCGGAAGTTCCCAACTCGCATCCATCTGCTGCCGGGCACAGCGATGCCTTCGTGTCGTGTGCACTGGCTCCTGGATAGGATACGGTGGCAGCGGATGCTCGCCGATCTCCGCGATCTTTGTAAAGTCATCCACCTCCAAGACTACTGCATGCGTACTACTGCTCTGAATGTGACTTGCGGCACCGGGAGAGACAGTACCGGGAGGCACCTGCAAAGCTTCGCCCATCAGGCTCTCCCGCCCGAGCGGGGTGTCCTGGGCACAGAAGCGCGGGGCGGGAAGCCGGGCCCTGGCAGTCGCTCCCCCGCCTCCGCGCGAGGATTCCTTACCTGCACCCTCCGAACCCGCTGAGTGTAGAGGTCCAGTACCTCAGAAACTCTATCTGAACAGAAAAAAAGCTGGGATAACAACAGGTGTTTCTTGGAGCATTGAGGGTGAGGGGGTGAGGGCACGCTTGCGAGGTAGTCCTTGCCGCTGAAGCTTCGACCGTACGGGCCGAAGAGCATGTTCAGTCGGATAAGGTCCTGGACAGGCAAAAACCTTCCGACGACGAGGTCGGAGTCGGACGAGGTCGGACGAGGTCGGAGCATGGGGGAATCCGAAGAAAAGCTTCGTCATCTCTTCCCGCCTCAAGCAGGAAGCAAGCAAACGCAACGTAGGAATGAAAAAGAGCGCTGGGCTTCAAGCTTCATGACGTAGTCCATGACACAGTGTAGGACCTTCTGCAACCGGATGGAGAGTGAAGCTTGAGAAAAGAATGGAGGCTGGGGCACCGCACTGACATGTAGAGCGGCCTGGTTTAGAAGCAAGCCGAGAAGTCCACAAGCCAAACTTACGCGAAGCAGGGCCCAATCAATTATAGCATCCTTGAGGGAGCGGGTCCATGGGGTAGGTAACCTAATAATCTCTAAGTCTCCCTAGTACTCTGGGCTTCCCATAAAGTTCCCTAGCAGTCCTTGGTGCCCTCCCCGCTTCCGCTTGAACCACCCTCCCCCAAGGGATCCTACAAGATCAAAACATGAGCTGAAGCTGGGCTTTCAGACGTACGGTTCACGCAATCCAGGACGAAAGCTCGGCTTGGCCTGACGAAGGAAGGCTTCAGCTGCAAAGGTAAAGCCGTGCCCATCACTGCCCTGCCAAAAATGCCTTTCTTGACTCGGCTTCAGGCGTTGCTATCTGGATGATGGAGACAGGCCTTGAAGTCTGTCGCCAATCTGACATCTGCGACATTGAAACGCCCAATGTTGTTGCCTCGGGATCCGGCTGTGGATCAGACCACTCGAGATCGATTCCAACGTAGGCTGGCGCAGCCTGTCCAGTTGCGTAACAGACAGAGCGAATGTGATGCAGTCTTCCACAAGATGGAGGCAAACTTTCTGACGTCGGCCTGCTGAAGGAAGGTGAGCACCTCGCAAGAACGAGAAGACACGCAGACATGTGCAGACATCTCCATCTTCGCCTAAGCTCGGCTTCAGGATCCATCGGCTTCTGGGTCCGGCGCGTGGGACAAGCCCTGCGCGGAGTCTACAAAGTGGATGGCATCGAGTGGGAGCTCGGCCAGTGGACTCGGCAGGCCCTGGCAGGGCTTCGAGACTTCATCCAGGAACTGCTTCTTGATGAAGTTTCTTGTCTGTTTTTGCTTAGCTCCCGCTGTGGCTTCAAATCACGTTATTTCCACAGAGTCCCAAGCTGGGCGCATTCGCCAGGGAGGTCTCATTGTCATTCACTGGACGGTTGCCATCTTGGCCTCTTCGAAACGCTCCAAAAGTCTAAAGTCCTGTTGTACACTCTCAGCCTTTCGCGCTCGTCCGTGTGGTCACATCCCACCACTACGACATGGGACTATCAATTTGTTTTTTTGGGGGGCGGTGCTTCCGAAACGCTCGAAGTTTCTCAAGTCCTAGCAATGACATACTTTGAGGCTCTTCTTGCTGCGAACTGAGCTGAAGGCAGAAAAGCAGAAAAGTAGCACAAAAAGCAGAACGCAAATTCGACCAAGGACGCCAAACACAAAAATGTTTCCCAAAATACGAGCAAAACTAGAGCTCCAAAAGGCCATAACCTGCTTGTATGCTTGGACGGCTCCTCCACCAGCCCACTGGCCCGGTCTTTTGTCGCGGGGGCAGCGCCACCCTTGCAAGGGACGGCAATGGACAACATTGCTCTGGACCCAGCAGCACGTCGTAAGGCAGGCACCCACAACTCCAAAGCCTGAGAAGCAAAACACGACATCATGCGATCACAACAAGATCTGATAAGATTCGTTCAGTCTCCCGCGGCACAGGATGTGATTACCACTCGGCGGCAAGTACGCTACAGGAGCATGAAACCCTGTCATGAAGGCGCTCCTGCGAGGACGCCAAACTTGGGAGAAGGACCCGAATCACCTTGCTCGTGAGATCTGGGTTCTCGGCATCTTCATCCGCCACTCCGGCCAAAATGCTGTAAGCATTCACCTCACTTCCCTGACCGGCTGCCCATTGCCACGCATGCCACACCCAACTCCTCCAAAGACTGAGAGCACGACACTGACGTGACTCCTCTCCTGAAATCAGGGAAATTTTGTGCAAACCCCAGTCGTGCTTGCTGGGAGCTACTGGGCGCTGGACACCCGAATCCTCGGACAAGGCATCAACCTGATGAACTTCTGACACCGAACGCGTGCAGTTCGCGAAACCACAAAGCCCGCACCGGATCGAAGGCCAGCTGCGGCCAGGAAGTATCGCGCATGCGAGAGGGCGGAGCCTTCGGAACATACAACGTGGTCATTCCAACTGTTTCAATGCTCCCAGTGAGCTACTGAGCGCGGCTGACTTCTCGAAACCAGAAACCATCCACTCGCTACGTACCATGCTTGAAGCTACCTGAGTGCACCACCAGCCCTGCCAGAGGCTTGGGTCGTCGGCGTGAAATAGACAAAGGCATCAGCTCCCCATCCTCCAAAGCATCACAAGCAACTCAGAAGAACCAACCGGCTTTGGAAATACCACGCTGTGGTGTCAGGGGAATGGCAGGGGCTTGGTTCTGGGCAAAGCCAGCCGGAATTCGGAACCGGACGACGCTCAGTCGCTGGCTGTCAGCCACATCCTCTGCTTCCGGGGTATCTCTTCGTCCTCGAGGCTGATGACTTTCAACCATAGCTCCGGCAAGGGCGAAACCTTCCGAGTACCCATAACACGAGCCTCGTCGATCGGAGCCTTGCTGGGAGGTGGCAGCAGAGGAGGAGGTCGCATCGGCCAGATGTGTGGCAGCTTCGGCCTCACTTCGATATTCTAAGACTTCCATGGCAGCGACAGCAAGATGGGCGCGGGCAGGAGTGGCTTGCCAGAGCGAACATCGGCCTGCCGAGGGCACATGAAAATGTGGTTTGTGCCCGCTTCTCGGAAGCACGCTTGGCACAAGGCCTCCACAACGAGGCTGGTTGAGTAGGACCAGGGGTTGCGCGACCTGCAAGTGCCAACGCAGCTCACGCGAGAAAGCCATGCCGGACTTATCCGAAGCTGAGACTGCGGCAGGCCTGTGTCCAAGTCTCGCTCCCGTAGAGCTGCGAGCGCCTGGTGCGCGCTCAACACAGCATGTTTCCACTTCAGGCTGCAGCAGCCTGCAAGAGCAAGGAGATCGGCTCAAGATGAGCCAGGAAGAATCGAAGTCCGTGCTCACCTTGCGCTGGCATATCCTGGAGCCCTCTTCTGCTGCAGACCCTCAGCTTCAATTTCTGAGGCAAGCGCTTTGCCTGCCCTCTATGACTTTCAGCACCCTCCTCAGGGACCAGCCTCGGGGAGCGCCAGATCGGGACAGTCATCTTTGACAACCACAACAACAGGACCCACCACACAACGATTCTGGGGAGATCTCGCCCAACTACGAGTTCAGCAACTGGTGGGCGAATTTCGAGCGGACGGAGAATGGGATGTTCGAAGATGTCATGAGTCGCTTGAACTGAAGAAACCAGGGATGCGGCTGGATCCTCCAAGAGAGTCGTTCAGTGACTCCTGTGCAACACGACCTACTTTTTCCTATCCTCCAACTCGAAGCAGCTTAACCCCAAACCAGTCTTTCAGCTACACCGTCGGGCGCACCACGGGCAAGAAGGAGAGCCCGATGCGGATCACGCCAAAGAGGTCCCGGGCCTCCTGCGGGGCAACGATTCCGGGATGACACCGAGGACGGCAACCTGCCTCGGTCAAGTGGTAGAAGAGAACTTCCAGATCGTCTGGCGTGAGGCTTCTCGGGCCTGGCTTGAGACAGCTGGCCAAGGCCGACGGCAAAGCGGCCAGGTTTCCAGTTTTAGTCCAGGGTCTCGGCTGATGCCAAACCGTGGAATGAGCTGGATGAAGGCAGCAGGACCTTGAAAACGCAACATTCAAGCTGAGCAGTATATCAAAAGAGCCAACGGATAGCTGCCACTCGCCGTGAGACTCTCGTCTGGGGACAATTCCGACCACGTCCAGCAGCTTGCTACCATTGATGCGGCTGAAGGAGTCCTGGTGCAGCAGCACCCACTCCTGAGGCGGACTTCCACAAACACCTCATCCTTTCCCAATTAACATCCATGCTGATTCCGGCCTCAATGATGTCCACCACAAGATCGCGAAGCTTCTGGCGCTTGGGGGTCTTCATTACAGGTGAGATGGACCTGAAGCCATGCAGTTCTGCGATCAGCCGGCAGGCGACCGATGGAGCCCTGGCCTCATCGTGGTCTCGTTTAAGACTCCGAAGATGCACTCTGCACCTCTGCGGTGGACTCAAGGATTTCATGTGCCCATCCTACACGCTATCCGGTAGCCTGCCTGAATGCACATGATGCACCTCAAAGAGGTTGGAGCACGCTGTGAACAAGTCTTGCCGGAATTCTTCCTGCCCGGAGCCGGCTTGCACACCCTGGGGTCAGTGCTCAGTGCGGCTCTCCTGTCTTCGTCTATACTCGTTCCAGTCTGTGCAGTCCAGTGCTGCCAGAGCTCCTAATCAGTGTCAAAAGCGCTGCAATACCAGCAGAAGGCAGCGATCTGAGCCACGCTGCTGTAGATTATGTTGGCAGCTAGGTCATTAACTGCCTCAGCTTGTACAACATCCCATCACATGCCATGCTCATCAATCTCTCTATTCATCTTGGAAGCTTGCTCCCCGTGCACATAGATCCAAAGCAATCTCCCAGATTCTCTGGGAAGCCTTCTTTGACAGCAACACACCATATTGCTTGTACGGAGCCAAGGACTGGAAACATCTGGGAACGACGCATGGATGGTGAAGACGGCTTTGTGCGGGGAGACCTCGTCGCACGTTTGACAATCGCAAACTCCTAGGCTTCCGTGTTCCCTGTCTCTTGGCACGGGGAAGGGCCGAAGGGCCTCGGGCGCCGCATGGCGAAGGATGGCGGCATTCTGCCGGAGCCTAGGCAGCGCAGGGCAAGACGTTCCTGTCCCCTCTCATATGCAGTGGTACTTGGGCAACGGCGCAGGTGGCAGGTCAGATGGAAATTCCGGCCTCCAAAGCAACCGCTTGTACCTCTCATACGGCGGAATTGCCCTCCCTCACCACAGTTCTGCTGCGCTTCCTGCAAGAGGTTTTGCCAAGGTGTCAACACAAATCCGTAGTGCTGGAGGCGCACCCACGGCATCCTGCAGGGTTTCTGCACTCGAAGCTCGTGCTGATCTGGGCATTTGCACCTCACCAGACCTACTGCAGAAAAACAAAGAACCCAAAACAGGTTGACGTCTGAACCATCTCTGCAGCACACGGAAGCCGACGAGCCTGAGCGAGGGAGCCAGCATCCAAGGAATCGCGCAACATGGCTCGCAGGGTTCATTCTCCATTCTTCATCACCATCAGCTCGAGCGAGTTTGAAGCCCTCACTGCTCGTTGCAGGGTACAGTAACCAACGTGAATGCTACCGACCCTTGCAAACCTCGCACTCGCCCCCCCCCGCCCCGAATCTTTGCATGTACGCGAAGAGATCTTGCAGATCTCATCGTCTGAGCGGTCTCGGCTGCATGCTGTTTGTAGGACGCAGAATGTTGTGACCGGGTAAGGCATAGCTTAACCATGATTCAGCTTACGAAGCATGGGTTACAGCTCTACCATGACCATGATCAGTCTGCAGCTGGCTGCAGCAAGCTTTGAGAACGGCAGGGCATGGAACTTTGCTGCAGTCTACCGAGCAGCGCGAAAAGGCTTTCTTAAACAAGATCCTCCTTGGCAGTCAAGAGTTGGGGAGTGCTGTTGCACAGAGGATACCACGCCTGGAGATCTAGATTTCAAATCGAAACGGACCTCTGCAGCAACATCTTGTCCTCCTATGTACAGGCTACTCAACTGGCTTGCTGTGAGGGATTCTTCTGTCAATGTATGCGTGCTGCTGTGGTGCTACAATGAATGCCGAAAGAATCCCTCAACAACCACCCAAGTTCAGGCCACTCAGTGCCAACAAGGATGTCGGTCTGTCGTCACATCACAGCAGATTGCAGCTCGTTCTGGGCGCCTTCGTCAGGCGCGATTCTGTCGCTCTGTCGCTCTTCCTTTGCTATCCGATCCTACGTAAACCCGCAGTGACCATGCGACAACAAATCAACAGCAGGAGCCTCGGTAGGTGACCGAGATCCCGTAGAGGAGGTGCTGGCCGAAGGTCCCGATGGCGCCTAGAGCTTTCACAAACAGATCCCGGTTCCATCAACTAGGCTGCTCATCGTCATCGCCATCCTCATCATCATCGTCTCTTACTTGCGCGCTATGCTTACAAAGCGTCCAGTTGGTGAGTACCGCAACCCTACTTGGATGTATGGTACGCTTGATGCTCAATGCTGGTCGGCCTCCACTGGCATGGCCTCCATGGGCTCAGCAGGTGGCTCGGCTTCCAGACTGTGCAAGCAACAGCGAAGCGGCAGCTGGCTTGCACTTTGCACACATCGTGGCTGTCTGGCCTCCCAATGACTTCGGCCTGGGTGCGAGACTCTGCCCACTTAATTGCTGCATGATGCTGCATGGCTACCTCTGATGAAGTGTCGAGCCTTCAGCTTACCCTCGCGGAAGTCGCGAACAAAGTCTCGTAGAACAGGAGCCTCCAAGTCCTCCCCGCACGGCAGCCAATGTAAAGATCTCGGTGCTCGGGAGATTTTTAAATCACATCGCTCGTTACCTCTGCGTTCTCCTTGTCAGACTCCCAGCGATAGCGCTGTTCTTTGTCCACATCCAGGATGGCAAGCGCTGGGCTGGCAGTCACAGCACAAAGCTCTCGAACCTGAGCATCTCGAGTTACCTATTCAAGCGCCCACTCACTCGCACTCGTCCATGCCTGTGGCACGGCACCCGACGGCTGCACCGCCACAAAGAACAGAATGGAAGGCACCTAGACTGGACTGACATGTGTGCAGAGGCGCATCCATGATGGTTAGAGTCCGAGAAGGCAACTTCTCCATCCTGCTTGCCAACAGAGTCGTGCACCTCCAAGACTCTTATTTCCAGGAAGTGTGATTGCCTTCCTGGTGCCTCCTCTGCGATTTCCATGAGGGATTGGAACAGCTGATGCTGCCTGCACTGAACCGACCGATAAATTTGCAGATTGCTCTGCATCCTGAGGTGCCTGTACGGAGGTAGACCCTCCAGGAACAAACAAACGCTAGGCACCTGACCAATCTCGCTGCACTTTGCATGCCGGTGTTAGCTTTCTGAGCACGTGGGTGCGGGGCGGAGTTGATCTCATCGATTGGGCGAGAGAGGTCCAGCCTCACTGCCAGCCAATCTTTCCAGCTCTCGAGCTTCTCCGATCAGGAAGTGAACAGGTTTAAGCCGTAGACACTGGTCGGTTGTAAACCTCGAGTCTTCGCTCCACCACGTCCAGCATAACCCCTCGCGAGATGGCCTCATCGGGAGCTCTCATGGGGGACGACAACAACGTCTTCATAATGCTTTGATGTGCGAGCAGAAAGGCACTGATCGCTGCCTGCGCCTTCGTTGGCTTGGGAAGGAATTTGGTGTAGTCCCGATCGTGCGTGTAGGACAAGCAACTTAGAAGCCCGAGCCACATGTGACGAACGGTTCTGCGCTTTCATGGTCATCGCCTCTTTTGGGTGGCGTGCATTCTGTCCGGGGGATCCGCCGAGGAGCTTCGCAGCCGGTGGTTCTGATAGGCCTGTCCGAATTTGCCACTTCGAACGTCTTGCAACCCTGCAAGCGAATGACTGGTAACCTCCGACGAGCGGTACTTTTCGCTGACGGACCAAAGGATAAAGTTCACCCGCTCTCCCGACTCGATGTCATCTGCACCTTCGCCATTATACGCTTCTGTCTTGAAGTGCTGGTTGAGCCATGGGGAAGACAGGTAGCTTGGAAATTCGGAATATCTGAGCCGCAGCGCCGTGACGTTGTCGCCCTAGGTGAAGGACCGCGCGGCCCTAAGCTTTGTTGGCAGAATAGAGTCGAGAGCGTCCGAGGATCCAAAGAGCGCCTTCTCGTGCGAGTAGGTGTACTGCATCTTTCGGTGGTTCGCGTCAGTGACCAATCCACAGAAAGTTAAAGTTGCCCCAGCAAACTCCTGCAAATGCAAAAAACCGAGGACGGTCACCAGTATCAATGGGCAAAACGTGTCGGGTGCGCTCTTCCAAGGCAGACGTTGAGGGTGACATCGGCATCATCCTCATGCATGTCCAGGCCCACGTCTTCACCAGCCTTGTACCTTCAGACTTCGGGATATTGGGATCTTTCGGAGCTCACTATGACTCCCCCTTCAGCCTCACGATGAAACAATGATGATCGCGACACCCATCAGCTTCTTGTGGATATAATGCCATCATCAGCGGCATGAGATACTCCTTTCAGGGCCGATTTGTCAACAATCGCCGCAGTATTTAGCTCTAGACGCCAACAAGGTATGGACGATTCCGTTTCTTCGTCGTCTGGTAGGAAGCGTTCGGCAAGCAAAAGACGGCGCCGGGTGCGCATATCAGCACCGGCCCGCTAAAGTCTGACCGCCGCGGAAAACTTGGCGCGGCGAGGGTAGGTGAAGGCTTTAGGAGGCAGAATGCTCACACGCGCGTGCTTCACTACGTCTACTGCGCGGTCACGACTGCAAAACAGGCCTCAACGGGGCTACTGAGCAATGCAGGTCTTGTCCTGCTGAAGCTCAGTGATGAGTGGCTCCAAACCTTGGTCTCGGTCCATTTCTCTCGCAGGGACGTCGACAACTGAGATCGATCTGCAAAGGCTCCACGTCTGTTTTGCCATGACAGGCATCACCATGAGTGCTGCGCCGATTCTGTTCGCTTTCGAGGCCCGCACCGAGTTGATTGAGAACCACTCCATACCTGGCAGATTCGTCATGAGAAGTTGGGTGTCACATCAACGAGCTTGATCCAGAACACACCGGGTCGGGCACCTGTTCATGCCGTTAGGCCGATCCAATGCCTGCATGCGGGTCGGATCTGACATCTTCTCACCCCCCGAGTCAAGCTTCCATTCAGACGTTCTGTCGTGAAAGGCCTCGCGGGCGGTCTGCTGAGCATGGGTGACTTCCTGCGCAGCAGGCGACAGTGACGACAGGGCATCCGACCCTGACATCGAAGCAGCGGAACTCTCAGATGATTCACGTTTCGATTGGTACTGACTGCAAATGCAAAATGCATGTCCTCTTTTACACAGCGAAGATGCTTCAACACGACTCTCAACACAATTGTCCGCATCAAACAGCCCGACGATTGAAACAACAGACGTCCTACACAAGGCAAATGGCATCCTATCTTGAGAGACGTGCTGTTGGCTTTCGGCACGACGCAATGTCGAGACGCATGCTTTTGAAATATGAGAATTTGCAGGTCTTGGATAGAGAGGAGAGCAGAACAAGCAGCACTGACACATCCAGAAGCTTCTGGGATTGTGTGGCAGTCACGATATCGCCCCAAAGAAGCCACACCTCCAGCAGCTTCTCACAGAACCTGGCTGAGCTGTGTCGTGCAAAACACCAGATATGTAGCAGCCTGCATCAGCCTGCTACTTTTGCTTCATGCCGGGTCGACTCTGAGTTGAAAAGTTCAAAGGAATAGATACCGGGAGCATCTTCTCGCAGCGCCTCACAGCGTCAGCTCCAAAGCGGAGGGCCCCTCCGACACAACGTGCTTCTGCGCTGGCATGCCTCCTTTAGACCGCCTCCCGCCGAGACGGCAGCTACAAAGCTAGGCGCCAGCCACCTTCAAAAGCACAGGCCAAGGCAAGCATGACGGAACCACCGCTTGCCTCTTCAAGTTCTCTCGAGGATTCTCGAAGAGCTCAGGGTGAAGAGGAACATAGTTTCCTGGAGCTGGGACAGAAGAGATCGACTGCAACTGGCCCTTTCAGCGCACACGTTCTTCTGCCGCTTCGAATCGGACTTAGCCGCTTCACTGCCCGCACCTTGTCGGTAGATATCCCCGAAATAATCCTTCCGTAGCTTCGTCTGTCCTGCAAAATGCCCGGGTCGAGGGAGAACATGGGTGGATGCAAAGGAGCCGGTGTAATCATCACCCCGGGTGCCCAGCGCTTTTCAAACGGTGCTCATGAGTGTTGCTCGTGGTGAAACTATGGAGACCGACATCCTTGCAAAGCGGTTTCCCGGAATTTCCTGGGAAAGACCGTGTCTTCATGTCTTCCAACAAAGTCAGCTGCGTCCAAATCAGCATCTAGAAGAGAACACACTTCTCACTGTCTCAGCGCCGCTTTCGACTTCGGCTACGACTCTCAGTGCGGCGGCGCTTTGAGCCTGGCTGAAGCGCAGAGAACAGCCCCCATGCCAGATTCTGCCAGGGATGGGCCTCGAGCGGAGGTCCGGGCCGTCCGGGCAGTCCGGGCTGCGGGCTCCGGAGAGCTGAACTCCTCTGGCCGCCAGCGGCTGGCGCTGCGGCTCCTGATCGCACGACGACTGCTGGAAGACCCTTCTACTGTACCATCTTCTTGCATCTTGCAAGGGCCTTTGGGGACTCGCGCTGCGCTTTCGCCGCACTGGCGAACGACTCCTGCATCTCGCCAACACAACACGGAACCGTTGAAAAGATGTGAAGGTCACATCGTTGTCTGAGCATCTAAACTTTCAAAAAGGAGATTCAGACTCTAGAGGCTCTCCTTCTGCGGCGGCTTCTGCTTCGGCCTTTATCTACCTGCACACGAATGCACGAATGCACTAAAAAAGTTGAGCTTTGTAAGTCCGGATGTCCCGATGGCTGCTAAGCACCCGACGTTACTCTTGCTTTTCTTACCTGCAAGGTGCCGATTCCGCAACAGAATGGCTGTCTCGCTTTCAGCACCCGCCACGCTGGAGCTGAGCTTGGACAGAACTTGTCTCAGCCATTGATTTCTTTTGGCATAAGTGCACGAAGCAGCTCCGTTCTAAAACAACAGGGATTCGTTGATGTGACTGTCTTAGGTCAGAACTGTTGTCGCAGCATCACATGGCTGAAACTCTACACGGCTCGCCTCTTGCACGGCTTTTGCCGCGGGGGGTGCGGCTGCAGCTACGGCTCCGGCTGCCGCTCCGGCTGCAGCTCCTGTGCCCAATGAGCCGGGAGTTGGCGCAGATTGAGAACAACACCCAAATCATGTTCCAGCCGCGAGCCGAGATGCGCCGACAACCCGCACATCCTTTGATACCACAATGCCCATGTCCTGTCGGCTGGCCGGAACCTCGACCGGCATCAAACACGCACAACGATAGCCAGCAATCTCCAACTAACATCTGGTGGCTCTGTGCTCCACGCTTGGCTGCAAGTAGACGCTCGTGGCTGGCTGTCTGCGGAATCAACTCCTGAGCATGCTCACACAAAACCTTCGCTTGGTTCTACCCGAACCAACACTTGGGCATTTCTCGGCTGCACACTGGCGCACCACGGCGCACAGCTGGCGCAGCTGATCGCATTCCCGGTGCACTCCTCGCAAACCTGCCATTGAAGAGACTACTAAGGTTTTCCGTTGCTTTTGCACCCTGAATCAGTCCTGATCATCACGCATTTGCCCTGCACATTGCGCCCATTGAGCTCCTGTTTTGCATGTTACGACGAATACCATGTAGCATGCGGCTCCAGTTTGCCAGACTGCATTCTGTTTGTGCGAGGACGATGAAGCCGACAAATCAACGACGAATGCAGGTCCCTGAAAACATCTCAAAGGAGGCACCTATCGAGCTGCTGCGGCCGTCTCAGCATGGCCTGCATTGCCTTCCGCGCGTCGTCCCGGCGGGCAAATTCCACCAGCGCAATGCGCGTATCAGGAACCTGCACTGGCTGTGATCACGGCTCTCTGCTGGGGATGCAGCAGTGAACCCCCTTCATGTTCTTGTTCTGCGCCAGGTTAACATTGCGCACCTCTCCAAACAACGGACACCGGACACTGCACACAAAGAGTCTCAACACGGCTCAGCCCCGCGCGCGCCCGTAGTGCTCAAACTGAGCTTCCAGTGCCTCACTGGTGACCCCGTCCTGCACACACGCACACACGGAAAGTTGGAAGCTCCCCACCGACACCTTCCAGACAACACTAAGAAAGCCTTGGCTCACAGGTTTCGGTTTTAGGGTTCTTGGCTTGGCCTCGTGCCAGATCACTTGCAGACGGAACGCAAGGCGTCCCGGGTGATAGTGGCAGGACACTACAAGGACCTTGTTGTTTTGAACTCCACAGGCCTGTGCAATCCCCTTGCACTCAAAAGCGAAGAATCCGCACACATGCACACACAGAACGGAGTTCCTGCAACAGTAAAGCGTGTTTCTGCGAGGGTGCCTTGATTCCCTGGACGCAAAGCGTTGCATAGGGGAAGGACACCGTCGCCATGGCGCTGATGCCGCCGGCTCTCTACATCACGTTTATACTCGGGGTATCATGTCCCAACAAGGACTCTCGAAACTCAGCTGCCACCGTGAGCTCACCTTCATGCTGCCGCGTGCTCTGCAGATTTTGATGGGTCACAGGGGGAAGGTGGAAAGCTTTTGCGGAGCACCTGGGCAATGCCTCGCGTAGCTTGGGCTCAATGCTACCGGAAATGGCATCAACAGATCCATGGACATCTTCGAAGCAGCAACAGCATCCACTGCTGCCTTTGCCAGCAGAAGTTTCAGCTTCCGCCATCCGTCTGGTGGCGCAGCTCCTGGTAAGCCTGCAATACAACATCAACTTCTGTAGGACTGCGGCAGCTTCGGCAGCGACTTCAAACAAGTAAATAGAACCCTGACTGTGTTGTCCCCGCAGCTTCTAGACTTCTAGACCGCGCGAAACTTCGGTTGCCTCACCCTCCAACCGACAACCCGGATTGCTCTGCCTGCCTGAAGGGCGAGAGCCCTCAGTTGCAATCTGACATGCCGATGCTGCCGAGCTGTGGCATTCTCTGGCTTGGACATCCCCACTGAGCGCAAGACCAGAAAATGAAGGAGACCTGTCTGCAAAAGACAAGTCAGCTTCTGACTCCTCCCGAGAGCTCGGCATGCACCTGAATGATGCAGGCGAGTAGATGTGCCTGGCAACACCGCGTGGGAAGCTAAAACCAACGAGGCCAAGGAGCACAAGAAGCGGAAGGCTGACACGCCCAGCGTGGCAGTTGCCTTTTGAAGTAGCCGCTTCCCCCACTCTCGGCGTGCAGAACAGTCCGAGGCCGCAGCGCAAACAGCAAGAGCTCGAGCTTCCCTCCAGAACCCTAGAGCGGAACAAACACCACGGCACAGATCCCTAAAACAAGACATGCCCGCATCCACCCGCAAAGTCCTATGCCCTATGCCCTCAAGACTGCAATTTCGGACATTCAGCTTCAAGGCCTTAAACCCTAAACTCACCCAGACGGACAAACCGGTACATACAGAGAAACATTGGTGTACAGATAGATACTGAAATCTTTTAATGTGTGTACACCACACTTCAGATCTTCGTACAATACATACACACACGCACAAAACCTCTCCAAGCCGTCGGCAAAGGTCCTTGCAATCAACTACCCGATGCTGTACCAATGTAAGACTCACTGTGTGCTACGACGGCCTCGAATGGTTGTGAAGCGGCGCTGGGCGGGGGGCCTGTCCGATCTGACACCACTGTCGACACAAATATGACAATGTCAATCAGAGAGTCTATCAACTTGGCTCCTGCAGAACCACATCGGAGCGGCGCAGGGCTCTATCCGACTACTGCAAGAGCCACACGTACGCAGAAAGCAGTGCAGAGCCGGTCATGCTCAGCTGCGCTGCTGCGCTGTCCGACAGCTTCTGACCTGCTGACCTACTCACCATGTTCAGAGTGGACAGCTTCAAGCAAGACAACAAGGTCTGTGCTAAACGGCGTAAGCCAAAACCACTACAGAGGTGCATACGCCCTTTTTTGGTCGAAGCGCAGGAAATGCGCCCGGCCAGGCGTACCGTCGCAAAATCCGGTGCCGGTGCCGGGGTGCGCAATTCTGCGCCCGCCCCGGGCACCGTCCGGTGGACGGTC
>CAJNDV010035242.1:16495-26821 GCA_905221635.1 Symbiodinium sp. CCMP2456
ACGACGACTACTACTACTACTACTACTACTACGACTACTACTACGACGACGACGACTACTACTACTACTACCACGACTACTGCTACTACTACTACTACTACTACTACTACTACGACTACTATTACTATTAATATACTACGACGACACGACGACTACTACCATCGCCACACCGACCACCACCACTACCACCGGTAGCGCTGCCACTACCACTGCGACTGCCACTACCACTACCTCTACGACGAGCGGGGCGACGACAACAACAACTAATTGCTACCCTTGCAATACAACTGCTTAATTCGCCCGAGTGGAGTTCAATCTGCTCGAACAGGGCAGATTGCTTGAACCGAGAGCCTAGAAGGGTATTGAAGAATTAAGCTGTACTTCGTTGAATCGTTGATCCTTGCTGAAACCGCTGATGAAACAAGCCCGAGGTTTCACTTCTTCTCGCTTCCGGAACAGTGCACCCGAGAACTGCAGGCTCAATCGTCAATCGGGTTTCTTCTGTGCTCTCGAAAACTGGCAATTCGAGCTCGACTGCGGTCATATGAGTGGAAACGTGCTTATTGCCATGTTGTCCATACTATGTCCGTGATTCGCTTGTGTGACGATCATGATATTGTTGCCATTGGCATTCATTGTCTTGTGTGTTGTGGTTCTGCTACCATTGTTTGTTTATCGGTTTCAGGCTGAGTTATCCTCTTGGGACATTAAGCTACAGGTCCTCCTCAGCATCACCATGCTCACCTTTTCGTACTTGAAGTGCCAGCACAACGCTGCAGCTGACCAGTGGACCTGTCTTCTGAATGGTTCAGCACTCGACTATGGCCTTCAATGTTTGACAGAAGGCTCAGACGGGTCACTGAATCCAAATCTGCCCGATGGGCAAATTGCTCGAACCGTCCCGGATGCCGCAAGCTGTGGTGCTCGACCTTGCATGCACACGATCATACTTGCCGGCCAGCCTCGAAGAAACTCTAGATCTGCATCCAAAAAGGAACGACACCCCCAGCCCAAAGCGATCCAAAGGACTCCTCCAGACATACTTTGTGTAGTATATAACCTCTTCAAGATCATTAAACGCGAACACGAGTCAGAGTCAGAGAGTTCTCCTGCCGCAACAGGTGCCAATCTGGGCGTGGCATCGTCGCCTGGTGGCCCAACAGGCTCGCCTTAGAACGACCTGACATCGCCCTATAGAAGGTTTTTAGATTCTGGAGTAAGCCAGCATTTGAATTGCCGGCGGGCGTATAGCTGTTAGTGCCTGTCTGTGGAGCCTTGTAGAGTTGGCTTGGCCTGCTTCAAGCGAGGGGTGGGCGAGGTGTGTGAGGGGCCTTTGAGTTCTGAGCCGAATAGCCAAGAAGTCAGACTTCGGTGCTGTGTATTCTGCGTTTGAGTCCTGCCTTTGAGTCCTGCCTTTGAGTCGGAACATTCCGTTGGGCATACGGCATACAGTGTAGGCATGGTCCCAGTGTCCTGCACTAATCGCCAGTCAGGATGCCATTAAGGCCATGCCCTCACCCTCAATGAGGATCCTCGAGATATCCAAATCTTGAGCTGAGCGTCGTAAAGCAATCAGCACAACTTTGATGCCGATCGCGTTCCAACATTTGCCAGTTTCCCACTCAGTACGGCCACTGTGCATATTGAAATACGACATTTCTCCAGTTCGTTGTCGTCTGCTCGCCGTATGTGCTCGGCTAGGTTTTCCAGCTAGATTGATCACGGCCTGAAGCCCACCTTCACAACATGCTTGGGGCACTTCCTTGTGGCGATGAGGCGCAGCATCCTTTGCCAACGCGGCTGCTGTGACTCGGTTTCCGCTTAACTCAGAGGCCCTAGGCCTTTTTCAATCGGCTGTCGACAAGATAGTCCAGAAATCCCAGACAACAACAAGAACTTGCAGACAATGACGTTGACCATCACGAGGACGGACAAGGCCAAAGGAAGGCGCCGAAGGCGCCTTCCCAGACAACAGCCCGGAAGCACGTCCATATGCCGTAATCCATATTCTCGTAGTACGGGTTTTTGAGCACTGATGCTAGACAACCCCACGCACTGATCCAGAAGCGAAGTTCCCAAGCCCCATTGGCTCCCAAGGCCGTTGTAGGGCCCTGAAACCTCAGATGGAAGGTCGGAGGATTTCTCCGTCCACGACACCTCGGCTCGAGATGCACCGTGTGAGGATTGTGGTGAGGCGGTACCTCGAAAGGGCATTGCTGTATAGATTGGTACTTTTGAATGCCGGGCCTGAAAGGTGTGTTTGTTCAGGCTCGGAGGCGGGCGGCGCTTCAGGGAAAGCCGACGGTTCAATGTTTCGTTTTTTTGGGGACTGGGTATCAGGTTGATTACACAGATAGGGACCGAGCAAGGTTTGAAGCGCCATAGGGGTTCGTGATTTCGGGTCTGAAAGAAGAGGTGTCGCAGAACTGTACTCAGAGATCTATAGCCAGCCAAATGGGCGGGAAATTGGCGGAGACCTGCTGAAGTCGCCACTGTCGGGAGGGCTTTGGACATGTAGGCATGCGCTTATAAGCCTGGGTCCGACATTGCGCAGACTCCCTCGGAGTTAAAGCGTCACTAATAGGCGACAGCGTCAATCCGGTACACAGAAAATTAAAGAGCAACACCTGAGTTTCTGGTGAACACGAGCGCTGAACGGCAAACACCGGGCAGTGGGTGTCCGTCCTTCAGAAGCCTTGGGCTAAGGTCGAGGTGGACTCTTTGTCATCGAAAACGACGTCCGAGCATCAAACTTAGCTTCTTTCGCGAGATGCTGAGGCTGATGGGTTTCTGCGTTTCTGGTCCGCCATAAAGCGGTTGCGCTGAGCTCGTGACAGCATCACCGCTCGACTCGACAATCTTCGGTACGCATGTTCTGTGATTCCTGTCGATAACGGGTCGAAAGAAACTCGAAAGGACTTCCTGCATCAGCAGAGCAGATTGTGTTTCCCGAATTTCACGGACAGCACAAGAAGGTAATGAAGGGATCACTACACAATTCACGGTGCTTTGTGCAGAAGGTGTTGTGGCATCTTGAAAAGTTCGTGCGTGCATCCGCTGCCATTTAGAAAATGCTACATGTCGTCGGTGTTCCCAAACCATTTGTCAGTGAGTATGAATTTCGGTCTCCTCGCCACTCGGCGGGAACTGATACGTTGACGTACTCATATAGGTGTGTAGGTATGTATGCATGTATGTATGTATGCTTGTTTGTTTGTTTTTCTGTTGGCTTGTTTGTTCGATTGTGCACATACCTAGGGTACCGTCGAACTTTATGTTTGGAAAACCACATTAGGCATTCCTTCACCCGAGTCTCACGCATTTCTTAATGTGGGATATCTTTCTTATTCGGAACCTAGGAATCCGAAAGCCTCCCAAAGGCTGTGGGCCGGTGACCTGCGTAAGATTTGAAGTTTTCAGGCCATGAACTCTCCAATCTTGGGCTTTTCAACTCGTGTGGGTGCCCTTGCCCTCGCTTTCCTATGCTCCCTGCCCCGAGTTGAAGAGCGCGATTTGAAGTTTTCAGGCCATGAAGTCTGCAAATCTTGCGCTTTTCAATGTCAACTCCTGTGGGTGATCTGGCCTTTTGTGCACTTTGCTTCCGTACCAATTCTTCACCCCTCCACTATTTGCCTTCGGGCGATTTCCGAAACTCTCGCCGATTTCTTGCACAAATCTTTAGACCCGGAGCGCCCGGGCTAGGAAGCTGCAAATCCTACGCTTTTCAGCTCGTATGGTTTATTGGGTTTAGGGCCCTGTAAACCCTAACCCGATGCCGGGCGAGACTCTCACACGTTTTTTTTGATAATATTTCTTAACATACTGGTTCACCGTACGTAGGTATGTATACCACACTGGTAGGCAAGTAGGTAGTGTTTGTGCATGTATGCATGTATGTACAAACGTATGTCTGTGCATGCATCTGTTCTATATGTATATATGTATGTGTTGTATATGTCTTGTAGGCACGATCAGGTACGGCCAAAGTTAGTGTATAGTTAAAGGTGTAAAGGCAAAGGCAAATGTAAATGTATATGCGTATGTACACTTATATCTACCAAAATATGTACAACTATGTATGTGTGTATATATATATAGATTATAGGCACATACCTTGACTGTTCACGAATGATTAGGTATGCGGAAGCCGCTTTTGTGTTTTTGTGTAGTTGCTTTATGTCGAATTTGTTGTCTGTGCACGAACCCAGCAGGAAGCCAGTGAGTGAGTGAACCCCGGCCCCCGGCACGACAGCAAAACAAAAACAAACGCGCCCCCGCAACGACAGAGAAAAAAAGCGCCCCTGCAACGACAACAAAAACACAAATGCCCCTCGGGACGACAGCAAACAGATAACGCGCCCCGGGGACGGCAGCACAAAATAAGCGTGCCTCGGGGACGACAGCATAAAAACACAGGCAACAATGCAACGACAGCAAAACAAAGGCGCCACGGGAAGGACAGCAACAAAACAAATGCGCTCCCGCAACAATAGACAAGGGAACGAGAGCAACAGTTGTTTTTTTGCGCATCGCCACAATAAAATTAGTATTAGTCATAATAGTAGTACTGGTAGTAGTAGTAGTAGTAGTAGTAGTAGTAGTAGTAGTAATGGATGCATGGGTGGATGGATGCATGCATGCATGGATAGGTATCAACTTACAAGCTATGTGTATGTACATATGTAAAAAAAAAAATATATATATATATATATATATGCACCCATGCGGGACGTTTCTGCGGTCAGGTCATACAGCCAGCAGCCGGCTCCGGCAGTGCGATGTGCTCAGAGTGGCATCCCCACAGTGACATAAGCCCATGTTAAGGTTGCCTATAGAAAATGACAGTGCGAACGGCAGTATATTTATGAGTGGGATGGCCAATTGTGCTCGAGCCATCAGCTGCTGTGACCTGGTCGACCCATGCCCAGAAATTGCAGTCAAGCACCATTGCCCTGCAGTATGCTTTCAAACTGTATACGCAGCAGTTGACAGCAGTCGGCGCAGGATGTCCACGGCAAGCTGGCCCGAGATGCCGCAGCCGCATCGGTCCTCGCGGGTTCACTTCATGAGGCAGGGCCGTTAGCACATCGCCCAGGCAGTGTTGGAGCTAGCAGCCATGGGTAGATGTACACAAGCTTCAGCAGATGCGAATGGACAGTGAGCGAAAGAGAGAGGTGCAGAAGGACAACGAGTGCAGGGCACAACAACTCTGAAACCATGTCGCATGCTGCAGACCAGAGCACTTCTTGTACGGGCTATATTGCCAAGTTTCCAGGACTTCCTACACGAACGAACGTGTAGCTGTGTGGCTGTGGATGTGGCTGTGGGAGTGTGGGATGTGTGGTGGAGTGAGCGGGTGGGCGCACGTGCGGGCGCGCTGGTGGGCCGGGTGTGCGGGTGGCTGGGTGGGTGGGGGTGGGTGGGGGGGGGTTAAAGTGGTCACCGGGGCAGATTCCGCCTCCCGCATAGTCAGCCGGTGGTTGTTTTGATGCATGGCAGTCTCATCAGTTGCACTGCATCACATCGAGCTCGCGAACAAAATTTGGATGTGTGTATAGAAGCCAACCAGCAACTAGAGAATTGAAAGTTATTGAGGCAATAAAGACCAAGTAAAGCACGTTATATGCCTGCTGATGTTATCTTTCGTTAAATGTGTATGTATATGCTCACATGTTTATTAGAACACATCTACATGTTTGTAGGTTTTTAAATAATCACAATGCATACATACATGCATATACATATACATATACGCATGAACATACACGTACAAGTTAGAGGTTTCATACACATGTACATGTACAACAAATACATATACGTACACCTTAAGACAAACATGCACAGGAACAAGCAGTGTACATGTGCACATACACATGCATGTGCACATACACATATACAGAAACATGTACATGTACATATACATATACATATGCACATACGAATGTGTGTATATATGGTTGCGCCCCGGCGGGCCCCCCCCCCCTCCCCCAGCCCCCCCCATGGTTCAGTTTAGAAGCAGTTACACAGGCATAACGATATATGTTTCCCTCCTGCCGCCCCCCCCCTCTGTGGAATGGGACATCCTTCCTTCTCCTGCGGCCCTCGGTCTGCGGTTCATCCCCTCGCCCGCTAAATTTATGGCCAAGCGATTCTCCATCCGCGTGTGTGGTCCAGATGAGGAAGAAGAACCCCCCCACCCCCCTGTACGGACGTTGGTGTATGTAGGTACGTCGGTCGGTCGGCAGGTAGGTATAGGTAGTTCGGTAAGTAAGCATCCAGGTATGCATGTATGCAGCCGTTAATCGAATACTCTGAATAGCGCTACATATGTTACATATATATATATATATGCATATACAATGGGCACACATTAACATACTCTAACTATCTGTCTATCTGTATACATACATATATACATGTGTACATAAATAAACATACATATGCACGGGAACACACATACGTACATACATACGTACGTACAAGATACAGATAGATATATACAGTTTTTTACATATATGTATACACATACACATAAACCTTTGAATATAGCAATACACATAAGCACGCATACAATAATATACGTGTGTATATATACAGAGGTATGTATGTATGTATGTATGTATGTATGTATGTATGTAAGTATGTAAGTATGTATGTATGTATGTATGTATGTATGTATGTATGTATGTATGTATGTATGTGCGTGTATACGTATAACATACGTACCTGCATATACATGTGTATATATATATATATAGATGTGTATTTATGTATAGATATCCACATATGATATATATATATATATATACATATATATATATACATATATATGTATAGAGACATTATTATGCACGCAGCTTTTTATTCTTTTATTTGCTCATATACATATCTGCACGCTGCCTGCCTGCCTGTGAGCTCTTTATTCAGGCCTCGCCTAGACAACGACCAGGAGCCAGGGCTTCATGCAGGCTTTTAGTTTCGATGCTCTCTTTGTGTTTGTGCGTGTGGGTGTTTGGGTTCATATTCAGAGAGTTAAGCATAGTTAAGAAGGTGTAATGGCATTACACAACTGTTGATTTCTGGGTTGTGTGGTGAGGCCCCAAGCTTGCGACCTTTGAGGTCCTGACAAGGTCATTGTCCTGCTTTTGCATCGAGCTGCCCTGACCGGAGCGACTCCTATGTTTTAGTTCATGTTCGCTGTCCAAGCACATCTGACTGTTGAGAGCCTGAGTTGAAGCCAAAGTGGCCGCCGCATTTTCGCAGGAATATACAGTCAGTGTGAGTAGGAAGAGGGGGCATAGTCCGACATGGCGAGTATCGGTGGCTCTTCTTTGGGTGAGCTCTATTCAAAATGCGTGCAATTGGTTGCTTGGCTGCACAAGACTCGTGGTTTTCAGGCCTTTGCTGCACAACCTCTAGAGTTCTAGACATGAGATCACGGTCTTCCAGAGGGCAGTGCGTGAGTTCCATCTGCAGGTGAATGAAAACAAGATCTCTACGAAGAATGCTTTCGAACTCCCGCTCATCGAGCACATGGATGACATTGTGGACTCCTTCATGGGCGGCAGAAAAACTAAAACGAAGAGCGACTGGGCCGGCTTCTATTTTGAGGTAGGGTCTCGCTTCTTCTAACACCGCATTCCTATTGCCCAACCCTTGGACGGCGGCGACAACTGTTGCTGCTAGCAATACTGGTAGTATAACTTGCAGTAAGACGGCCCATACTATATCAGTACCATGATTATGGGTTAGTGGTGGTGATGGTAGTGCTGGTGGTGCTGTTGTTGTTGTTGTTGTTGTTGTTGTTGTTGTTGTTGTTGTTGTTGGTGTTGTTGTTGTTGTTGTTGTTGTTGTTGTCGTCGTTGTTGTTGTTGTTGTTGGGCTCGCGCAGCGTCCAATTGAAATTGTTGGTCTTGTTGGTTGTTGTTGTTGTTGTTGGTGGTGGTGGTGGTGGTGGTGGTGCTGGTGGTGCTGGTGGTGCTGGTGGTGCTGGTGGTGGTGTGTGTGCTGTTGCTGTTGCTGTTGCTGTTGCTGTTGCTGTTGCTTTTGCTGTTGCTGTTGCTGTTGCTGCTGCTGCTGCTGCTGCTGCTGCAGCTGTTGTCTGTTGCTGCTGCAGCTGTTGTTGTTGTTGTTGGTGGTGGTGGTGGTGGTGGTGGCGGCGGTGGTGGCGGTGGTGGTTTTGATGGTGTTGATGTTGATGTTGATGTTGGTGCTGTTGCTGTTGCTGTTGCTGTTGCTGTTGCTGTTGCTGTTGCTGTTGCTGTTGTTGTTGTTGTTGTTGGTGGTGGTGGTGGTGGTGGTGGTGGAGCTGGAGCTGATGCTGGTGCTGGTTCTGGTGCTGGTGCTTGTGTTCGTGCTGATGGTCATTGTTGTTGTGGTGCTGCTGCTGGTGGAGCTGGTGGTGTTTTTGCGGTTTCAGTTTTTGTTGTGATTGTTGTTGTTGTTGTCGTCGTCGTCGTTGTTGTTGTCGTTGTCGTTTGAATGATGCTTAGATGGCTGATATTGCTGCGTTATGGAGCTCTGACTGCCTGTCGGACATCCATAGTGTCGAATTCAGACTGACATGTTGCTACGGCTTGATGCGCAAGAAACCACACACTGCTGCATCAACCAGGAATTGTTTTGCAGGAACATGCTTGTGCAGATCCACGAACTAAAGGCGATAAGCCGGCTCAATGTGTTAGTCAGCATCGTGGCTGTAGCCTCCCTCCCCAGCGTATTGATACGCTACAATACAAAATTTCAACGCTCCATTCTGGTCCCTGCCACAGGCTGAAGCCCAAGACCGAGGTTTAGAACCCTTGGTCCTTTTACCTCGAGCCCAGGCCGTCCACAGGGCACCCGGGATCGGAAATCCGCTCCACCGAACCCGGAAGAGGCTGAGCTCGAGAGCAGATTCCACGAGGCCGTGCTTTTCAGCGTGTAGGGTGGGGGGCATTCCGAAGGGTGCATCAGACGCTACTTAACTCTGCGACATAGCCGGTTGAACTATATCATGCCCTAGACATACGAAGCCAGTCGCCAATCGAACATTGTCTGTTCAAATTCAAGGTGCAAAGGAATGTGAATACTGTCTGGTTCTGAGGCCCGAAACCGCGATGTAGCCGCCTTGATGACAGTGCTGTGAGATATGAAAGTTGTTTTTACGTGCTTTTTGGACGGCTGTGCCCGGAGGCGGGCAACGCACTTAGGCGCGGCTGTTGTGATAGAACGTGCCTTGCGACCCAAAAGACCCCGGGCAGTTGGAAGCCCAACGACCCCACGGACGCCAGTGGTGAGGCCCTGGACAGGCCACCAGACCAGCCAGGCTCCAATAATGCACGGTCAGTGGCACAGAGCCACACATGTGCGATGCTCGATTGAGGACGCTGGCGTTCACAGCTGGTCATGCGGCAGCGCCCCTGCCGAAACCCTCTGATGCTCGTGATGTCGGCGCATGTAGAGTAGAAACGATTGGCACCGGGTTGGTGCAAAGACGGGCTGGTGAGAGCTGCCTATTTGGATGCATCGAGTTCCTTGCAGAAGCGAAACCCTTTGCATTTTCGTTTCAAAGGTGACCGCTTGAGTCGCCCTTAGGCAAGAAACTGAGTGTATGATTCGCACACTGCTTTATGGATTATGCACGCTTAGAATCGAGGATCACGGTTATTTTGCATGCTGACTTAGGATTATGCTTGATGGTGATTCCGACGAGGGTGTTCACGTGATGGCGATGAGGATGAGGATGATGATGATGATGATGATGGTGAAGATAATATGTGCTGCTGGTGATGTTGACGACAACCTTTATGATGCTCTGTCTCAGGTGACGAATCATATCCATATCGCGCGTATGCTGCCGTTATCTCTGCGAAAATCATTTGCTAGAACTCCGACTGTGGACAGAGGCCAGCTGCACCATCGAAGCCTCCGCACGCATCTATGCTTGCCGCGTGGACTGTGTCCACACAGATACCTACCGAGTGCTCGGAGGATTGAACTCTGCTGACATCGTGGCTTGGCCAGGAATGGAGGAGTTCTTTCGTCTCCAATCTGCGGTCCTAAAAGCATGCCTTAGTCATTAGTCAGACTCATAATGATTGAGATGTCCGAGGCAAACGAAGACGGACAACCTGGCGAAGATGGGAAGCCTACCAAGAAGAGGCGGATCTGTGGCGTCAACACCCTGGAGCCTTGCACGAAAGACAGCCTTGCATTGAGTGGCCTTGGAGAAGCAACCCTCTCACCCCCAGTTGTCAGAGAGACAGACAGACAGACCGACAGACCGACAGACCGACAGACCGACAGACCGACAGACCGACAGACCGGCAGACCGGCAGACCGGCA
>CAJNDV010035243.1:1809-26820 GCA_905221635.1 Symbiodinium sp. CCMP2456
CCCTGAACCCTAAAAACCTGAACCCTGAACCCTGAAACCTGAACCCTGAACCCTGAACCCTAAAACCCGAACCCTGAACCCCAAACCCTGCTTCTTGGGCTATTGCATTAAAAAAAAAGGACCCTGATTCTCGCCAGGAGCTACCGAGGCTCCCCCAGAACGAATCGCGCCGTCGTCTCCCAGGCCGCTGGGAGCCGACAGGCATCCCTTTTAAAGGGGGCCACTGACCGAACCAAGGTCTTGGCTATATGATGTACTAACATATCCAATAAGAATAATACTAATAGTTATAATATTAATATTAATAGTACTAATGAAAATCGTAATCATAATCATAATCATAATAATAGTAATAATAATCGTAGCAATCATAATCATAATCACAAGAAGAATGGTAGTAGTGTTCTTGTAAAATATCTTTAGAGCGTACTAGAATGCACTATAATATACTTTAATTTTACTGTCGTGTACTATACTGTTTTATAAGGTACTAGTATGTAGGATTTTGGGTCCTGCCATGACAGTCCTGTGCCCTACCCACCGAATCCTGGACAATATTTTTCACTCACTCCAGCTGCAGCCGAATTTTTTTTAATAGAAAAGCCACAAAGCCAAGGATGACAACGAAGTCTGATCATATGCGGTTTTGTGTGAATGTCAGTGTCGGTAGTAATCTCCGATAGCCTGTTGGTCGCCAGATGTGTCAGTGTGCACAGAGGTTAACCGAGCCATCATGCGGAACTTGTCCCAACTCAACTACTCCCGAACAAGACGCTGCACAAATGCTTGTCATTGCTTGTCTTTCAGGAAGCACCCGACTTCTATATGATTAGCCCGCGTCGAGTCTGCGCCTTACGGATTTATGCGGGATCCTTATAGAGATTATCACAGTAGCAATCGCAAGCGGGCGCGGTAGCAGGTTGGATTTAGCATCAGACAGTCGTGCCACTGGTGTACCTCTGTTTTCTGGTGTCGCACAGCTCCTTCGAGCCTGGGGCGCGTGCGCTCCTGGCACACCACGCAAGGCCATGTTCCCTTGGTCGGACACCCCGCGGCGAACGTTACGGAGCGTGGGAACGACTCCAGCAGCTTGGCAGCGTTGCGGGAGACAACGGTTTCTCCTTTGGTGCTCAAAGGCTAAAATACATAAAACCAGTAAATGCTAAGACCCCAATCCACTGGCAGGGAGTTCAGGGCTCGAGGTTCCTGCTCTCCCTGAGGCCAGCCGACTACAAAAGAAGGAGGTCGGCTCACCTGCGCAAAGCATATCCCGAAGGGACGAGGGGAGGTTCGGAATTTGGGCTTCACTGGTGAGGATAGTTTTTGTCGATCTGATCTCAGTCGCGATTGTCTACCAGGACATGAACTTGGTCGGAGAATCGGGATGGCAAAGCGGGATTGTCTTGAACTCCAAAAAGTTTGGAATCAGTCTTCGTTATCGCAGGAACGTAAGGTTCAAATCTATACAGCTCTTACTGTAGGGAAGCTGATGTATTCCCTCAGCTGCTTGTGTGTATCTTCTGCAGATCGTCGGCGTCTTGATTGATGGTTTTCAAAGCCGTCGCTTGCGAAGTATTTTTGGCATCCCATCCGCTTTCACTTCGAGCGCGCCCAATACGGAAGTTCTGTGCAGAGCTTTCTATCCGCTGTTACAGACATGCTCTTGAAACGACAACTTCTCCTTTTCGGCAAAGTGCCCGCATACGACCACCCCTTGCACAGCTATGTATTCGTGAATCATTGCAGCCTGCCACAAGCATGTGTGTGAGAAGAGTGGGGAAGCCGCGACCAGAATGGGTCACATTTGTGTTAGGGACAAAGCATGTCAGTTCCTTGAAAGCCACCGTGAGATAGCCAGACTTGTGCAGAATCCTCATGTTTGTAATCGTGCGGTGTGCCAGTGTACCCGTCCTCGCGCCGCCCGGCGTATGACCGACTGACTGACGGAGAGTATTGAGCATAGAAACCCATAAGCAAAAGGCCTTGATACTCCTTGTTATGATGATAACCCCTACATTACCGCCCGCGTTCGTCAGACTGGCACCGTGACCTCCCGCAAAGAGGAGGAGGTGAGCGAGACACTTGGTTGCACTAATATTGAAGCCTAAATACTTGCCTACATAAATTCCTAGGGTTGCTTCGCTTAAAAAATTCTTATCCTACGTCAAATGTTTTTCTTGAAGGGGTCCTTGGGGTTCCTACGATGGGGGGGCATCGATGGTTGTAAGAGTTGCTATAAGGGTTCCACATCCAACGGTGCCGCGACATCCTCAAAGCCCCGAACTGGCAACCCAAGAGACCCAGCCCTAACCCTCCAAATTTTCTGCCCTGAAAGCCCTTGGCCAACTTGCATTGGGGGTGTCGGGCGGAGAGAATAGGGGCAATAAAAAGCATCAAAGCCCGAAGCCCTGAGCCCTTACGTCCTTCCATTGTCGGCCCTTCAAAGGAGCTCCGCTTACTGCCCCATGCCACGATGCAGCTGCTTGGCCACAAGCAAGGGACGAACACGGGGCCGTAGCTGTGGCCTTCAGTCCTGGGGCTTGCTCGTAGTTTCTAATTTGGGAGACTTAGCGGTGTGGGTCTGGTTTAGTTTAGCAAGCTTTTTCAGCCACGGTCGGGATGTGCAGAACCGTCCACAAGGAGCTTCAAAACACAAGTGCCCGAACGACCGACGTAGGACATAGCAAAGACCAATGCAAAACCACTAAAGCCCCAACGCCGTGCTCCAAATCCCAAGAACCCCAAACTCGGCACCTACTGTACCCAGTCCTGCAACCCAGGTGTGCCTTTTCGCCTAGCGATGCTTTGCCCCACCGTCATCATGCTCTGTGCATGTATCGGGGACGACGCCTGAGTCAAGCAGTTAACTCGCTCGCTTGAGGCTGCCAGGCTCCGGCCTTTCACAGATTTATACAATATCACATAATACTCAAAAACAGACTAGACTATACTATATTATAATATAATAGTATAGTATAGTCATAGTATAGTATGGTCAGTATGGTATAGTATAGTATAGTATACTCTCTAAAGCGGTTTCCCCCCGAACCCCTTCCCAGGATGTCTGGATCTTCTGCTCTTCACTCGAAGTCAGGATTCAAAGCTCCAGAGTTCGGACCCATGCGCGCTTAGCTAGGCTTTGCCGTTGGCCTGTGTTTTTCAGAAACCCTGGGACCCTGAATCCTAAGCCCTAATCCCTAAAGATCCCAACATGAGGATTCAATGTTCGGCTGATGTCAGAACGGGTGGAGGGACATTGAGGGATCTCTAAACCTCAGACTTCTCTTAGTCACCCTGATTCCGCAGCTGCGCAGAAGCCGGAGTTTCGGCTGGAGTTGCGTCTGAGAGGAGCCGGGAGGCTGACTCTCCAGGGGCCCAAGGGGCAATAGAAGAGGTTCGAGAGTAAGCTGCTTCTGGGATATCTTCAAAATCCTGCTTTTTAGTTTGTTGGCAGCTGTGATTGGCATTAGGCTTTAGATTGAAGCCCTCGCCCGAAGCAGAGGGATGACAGCTGAAGCTCGCTGTGCTGAGGTCTTTGTTCCCCTGGCGCTCTTTTCGTTGGAGGCACAACAGGCCCGGAATTGCGTGACTTGATCGAGTTTGCGACTGGACCTGCAAAGTAAGTCCAGACGACGAGTGAGCGTCCAACTTCTCTGACCTACGAAAAAGAAGAGCGGACATCAAGTCCCTACTGAGAACATGTTGCGGTTTTCGTGCTTACTCGCTGATCGGTTGCACTGCCTTTTAAAACAAACACATGTTCTGTTCAACCCCTAAACCTCTAAACCCGAAACCCCCAACCCCCAAACCCGCAAAGCCCTGAACTCCTAAACCCCTAAAGCCCTGAAGCACGAGATCCGAGTCGCTGCCCGGCTTGCTGCCAGGCAGTCTTTGCATCCTACACGCACTCCGTTCAGACTCAGAAGGAGCTCATCAGTAGCATCGCCCGGGCCCCCGAGTGTTTGAATACTGGGGGTTTGGGGTGTCAGAGGATGTTAGAGCTTAGGGTTTTGGGTTTAGGGTTTTTGAGTTTAGGGCTTAGGGCTTGGGGCAGTTTGAGCAAGTTGTGGACAAGCCGAGCAGACTTGTCTTGCAGTCCTGCTGGCAATGCTACATACAGTTCCTTCAACAGAGTAGATGGGCCAGAAAGGGATGACTAGGGGTAGTACTAATCATTCCGAGCCCTGTATCGGTAAATCAAAATCATGGCCCCGATGGGGAACCCTTATCTAATTCTTCTCTTAGTACGGCATCACGCCAGCACCCGCTGCCTTGAGCACAAATGGGTTTGATGGTTGGGCTTTTAACAATGGGGACCAAACTGATATGCTAGACTGCTGCTAGAAGCCGATACCAGATGTTAGCAGGTGCAGTTTGGAAGCTCGCCGCCTTAACCGATTGAAGCCATGGGCTGGGCTGCCGATATTGCGGACTATGGTCATGAGCACGGCATCACAGACTTTATGGAAGCATGCCATAAGTACGTGGATCCTGGTCCAGATTGGGATCCCGAAAATCCAGAATGGCAGGCCAGACAACGTCAGGAGCAGGCCAGACAACGTCAGGACCAGGCTGAACGCGATGCTCGAGATCGCAGTCGCAGCAGAGAACGTCGAGGAGCGCAGGCCCGTACTGATAAGATCTCTGCAGTCGTGAGAACTTGCATCGCGAAAGGTCAAACCCGGAAGGACTTGTTTGCTGCTTGTTGTCGCTGAATCCGGCGAAGAAATAGTTCAGAGAATTTACGACCGCCTGGATGACGAGGCTAGGAGGCAGGGTACGACGAGTTCCGAATTGATTATGCAGAAACTGGCAGAAGCTTGAGTATTCTCCAAGAGTCGAAAAAAAGGGTCGGAATACTTACCAATCTTTTTCCCGAGGGCTCCTTGTTATGATTGTAGTCCCTAAACCCTAAACCCTGATTACCAAGGCCCCTTCTTGAGCTAGCGGAGGATCAGGGCCGCAGCTTTTTATTCCGTGTCTGTCTTGAGCGCGGGCATGTGTTGGCTAGCAGCGAAAGACCGCAGTTTGGAGTTCCATGTGGGGGTTCGGAATACTTTACAACTACCATTCCTTAGGGTACTGTAACACAACAGTAGCATAATGTACACCGAAACCCGATTAAAAACATGAAGGCCTTAGATTAGATCTGGGGTTCGTAGTTTCATGGTTGAGGCGTGCAGAGCCTCAAGGTCAAAACCTCAACCGTACACCCTAAACCTTACCCTACCATCGCGAAATATCGCGAATCTATACTTCAGATTTGTCTCAGAGCATGTTGCAAGCGTGGATGTCCGCAAGGTCCATACGGCCTTGCCTGCGATGAAACGTGCCACGATACGCCGCAAAATGCCGCAGCAGTTCTGACTGATTATAGACCATAATAAGGAGTAGTTTATCATCATCTGCTTCGGTTCATAGTGCACCATATTATACGACCAAAAGCAACAATGTACCATATGATTGCAACAAAACATACATGCATTACAGACAATATGTGTTCGGCCAGAGGTGTTGAATGCCACTCAGTGGGTGCTGCTGGAGGCACGGACACTTGGGCAGCTCGTTGCTGTTGTTCCGGGCTGTTGCTCCGTTCAGTAACTCGTTGCATTGTGCCGTCAGGTTCGGGGTTTAGGGTTCACGGGGAGCAGGTTGTTGATTCGGGTTTTGCGATTTGGTGTCCGTGGTATCTTGTCCCCAGGCATCAATTTAGAATTGCAGCGGGGCTGCTTAATTGCACGGAATACTGTCGATCCCTACCTTGGGCGGGTTGGTAGTTTGCAGCAGGCCAAGTCCTGTCTTGGGGTTTTTGTCGACAAACTGGTCTGTTTGTTTCGTCTGGGTCCGTTGTGCCTGAGAAATCCACAGGCTTATGCAGTTTGCTCGGGTTTTCTTGATCGTTTGATTGGTTCGGGCAAAACAACAGACCCTGATCCTTAACCCCTAAAATCCTTAAGCCCTGAGCTGCTGTTTCAATTCAGAACTGCTTCTCGAAATCCAGACAGTCATTTTTACACTCGCCTGCAGCCTGCTAACCTGAAGAAAGTTTGAACCGGGGCTGCCAACGTATGGCAAATGCCAGCGCAAGCCTGACATCCTCTTACCCTAAACCCTAAACCCTATACCCTAAACCCTAAACCCTAAACCCTAAACCCTAAACCCTACCTAGTGTCTGCATCGTTACAGCCAGTGGCCCTAAAGCCCTTGGCAGGCTTCAAAGTCCGTGGAGAAAGCGGTTTTCGTCGGAATCGTTGAGCCGCCGGACTGCCACAGACTGCAGACAAGTACCATAGTTGGAGATGGGAGCGGGAAGGTTTTGGCCTGTTTTGGGCCAGGGACCTCGGCAACTAGATGCTTAGTGGGAGCAGGGATCCGGAGCCGGTGTGTTGAGCATAAACCCCGAAAGCTTGTTCTGCGAGCTGACATTTAAACTAGAACTATCGAGGTAGTTCACAACCTAGTTCTGTGGAACTTGGTAGGCTCTTGGAATTTGTGGCTAGGCCTCTTTGAGTCCACTTCCCATAGGTCCCCGCGACCTACCGCACCGACCTTCTGACAGGACAGAGCCGTCGACACGCTGTCGGGAGCAATCCGGATGGCTCGCATCAGAGGTGGTTGCAACTTTTCTGAGGCCGAGCCGTCTTCATCAGAAGAAGACAGTGACGCTGCAACGGCGTGCCTTTCAGCCGATTTCCTCGAACTTGAGACACCTGAGACGGGCCATAATCTACCATTATACTAATCTAACGAGAGTATCATCAGAAGATCTGTAAAAAAACCTGCAATGTGGAGGCCGAGCAGCGTCATGCCATCGCGCAGCGTGCTTTGGAGGACATAGGTTTTTTGTGCATTAAAGTAAAGGCTCGAAGGTTCTTTCAAAAAAGGTGGGTCGGTGACCTGGTAAGGCAATCCCTCGTTCAACGGGATGTTGCAGAACAGCAAGTGGAGCATTCTTTGAGCTCAGCTTGCATAGGTTTGATCGGGGCTCTTGAGTTCCAACTGTGACGTTCCCTAAACCCTAAACCCTGAACCCATTAGTTCGTGGGAGCACTGCCAGGAACTGAACAATCAGTGGACTTGCCATCAGCTGCTCCCTGGTTGCACGACGGCCTAAAAAAGTTACCCTAAACCCTAAACCCTAAACCCTAGTCAGATTTAGGAGCCCTGGGGCCCAAGGAATAGCATTGGTAACTGTAGTGGCTTCTATGCTACTTGAAGCTGCGTCGTGGAAGTGGGTTTTCCTGGCTTGTAGCAGTGCATCTTCTCCCGGACCGAGCAGCTGTAATCGGGGTTGCTTCCCTTTCGGAGAGCCAGCGGCTCGAAGCCGAAGCCCATTTCCCCCAAAGATCGGATCACTGATCTCGGCTCCGATCTGGTAAGCTCCCCACTTCTGCAATGTCGAAGCAGGCCAATGAAATGAAACGCAACAGGCGCAGGGTTCTGCAGGTGTCGACTCACAAGGGGCTTTCGTCGCCCTACCGCGGGAGGGGGGGGGGGGCTTCGGGAAGTCACGGGTCTTCACTTCTTCAGTCTGACCCCAGACTCCTCTTTGAACAGTTAAGAATCGCACTACTCCTTGGGCGTCAGCAATGTTGGTTGCCTTTACAAGGAGGCTCCATGTCTTTCCCCGTCTCAAATCATCTAAACCCTCGGCCCTCTAGTAGCCCTACGCCCTCAACTCCTACATTGTCCTGCACCCCTCAACCCTTAAAGTCCCAAACCCACATAGAACCATAATAGAACCCTGACAGAACCCTTGAAGAACCCCAACCCTAAACCCTAAAGCCTAAACCCTAAACCCTAAGGAACAACAACCTTTGTTCGGGCCGGTCATTGAGCCTTTACGCTGCCATGGCGCGACACCCAGTCTCCCAGACGGTCGCTGTGGGTCTTCCGGGTCTTGTCGTGGTGGTTGGATGTGTCTTACAATGACAGGGCTTGATCGGGTCTTACAAACTGGGCTCGAAATCGGGTTTGGGGCTGAAGGGGTGGGGTGAAGGAGTTGGGACATTCAGGGGCAAGGCTGGGAAGGATGAGCTACAACAGAGCCCCCCCCCCCCAAAGAGAAGCTAGGGCCGCTAAGGTTTAGGGTTCAAAAATACGGGCCTGCAAAATTACTGATAAGTATACGTCAGTTTTCCCACAATACCCCTTTTGCGAGTATTAGGGTGAAAGACGGAAGTGCGAGGACACCGGCGAAGTCTCGGGTGCAGCCTTCCGCCCTCGCTTCTGGGGGACGTCGCTAGCGCAGGCCTAGAGCTGGCTGCGCTGTACTTGGGAGGTTTTAATGGGTAGTTAAAAGTGGGGTTTTAAGGGGGGTTCCTTTAGGGTTCCTTTAAGGGGTTCTATAGGGTTTAGGGTTTAGGGTCTCGGGGTAGTTATAAGTGGGGTTAGAAGTAAGGTAACTATAGTTATAACCCATATCAGGGGGCTTATAACCCCACTTTTAACTACCCACGAACCTCCAAGTAGATCTGCTTGTTCCACGGTCTGGAGTAGTTTTGGTAGATTCGGGGCAACTGTTCAGGGATCCTTGCAATTAGGATAGTGCTACTTAGCGTCTATATTTGGGAGTTTCCGAAAATAGGGGACCCTAATATGGTACCCTAAATAGTAGGACCCTTATTATAAGGACCCCCAACCCTAAACCCTAAACCCTAAACCCCCCCTATTTTCGGAAACTCCCATATCTGGCGCGGCCCAGAGTCGCCAAGAAGTTGCTCATTGCCAGTCTTCAGTCGACTGGCTGCAGTGTGCTGTCTTGCTGCAGCCCACCATGGGAGTTTCCGAACATTTTGGGGGGGTACCTTATTCTGGGGTCCTTATAGTAGGGATCCTATGATTTAGGGTACTATATTAGGGTCCCCTATTCTCGGAAACCCCCACATCGTAAGTTCGTGAATGCCATGGAAGAGAAGGACACCCAAGAAGCCGTCATCTCACCTGAGTAGTGTTGGATCCCGATGCAATGCACCGGAAACGATCAACTGTTGCAGATACAAAGGCCTGCGTGATTTTCCGGGTCCGCCTGTAGATCGAGAAACACACACGAAACTCTGGCCTCGCACCAGGAAGCGCCGTTCCTTGCAGATGCGCCAGCCGGTAGTCCCACCAACCTCTCCGTTTTCGAGGCGTGGCTTCAGGGTATGGCGTGGGCTGACATGCCATGGAGCCAAGATTTTGCTGCAAGGCCCTATATAGGGCTTTGCCCAGCGGATTAGCAACAGCTGCATGGGTTGAGATGCAGGTCTGTCGAACTTATGCTGTTGACCTTCCGAACCTTCTCTGATGTGCAGGCCAACGATCTGATTGGAGATCGCGGCGCAGTGTATTTAAGCAGGTGCGGCCCCCAGGTTTGTCAGCCCCGCCGCCGACCATAAACCCCAAACCCAGCCCTACACTAGATGAGGTCCGATCCAAGTTCGGCTTCCCAGGACCGCCTTGGCTCCTCAGCCCTAAACTTTCCTTAAACCCCTGCATTCAGAACTGCAAGGAACGATGCAATAGCTGAGGCTTAGCCTCCTGTCCTGAGCCTCAACCCCCGTAACCCTAAAGCCAACTACTTGAACCTATAACCTCAACTCCTACGCCAGATTTTATGGTTAAACAAATCCCAACTCCGAAACCCCTAATTTCAAACTTAACGCTTGAAGCCTTAAACCTCAATCCCTAACCTGGAAATTTCTGAAGCCCAACCCTAACCTGGAAATTTCTGAAGCCCAACCCCTAAGCCCTACCTCTTCAACTCTGTACCGACCTGGGAACCCAAAGCACTAAAACTGAATTAGGGTTTAGGGTTCAGGGTTTAGGGTTCAGGGTTTAGGGTTTAGGGTTTAGGGTTTAGGGTTCAGGGTCTCCAAAACCCTAAGCCCTAAACTCCCCAAAAACCCGTAGTCCTCCGGACCAGAAATTCAGACCCCAAGTGACTATGAGGCCGTACCTGTCGGCAGTGGAGCCCTTCTACGAAGTCCAGGTGGGGGTTTCGGATACTTCGGGGTTCCTTGGGATTTGCAAAGAGTTTAGGGTTTAGGGTTTAGGGGTTTGGCTTCGGAGGGTTTCCATCTGCTTTTTAGGGCTTTCTAGGGTTGCATAGGGGCTTTCTAAGGGCTACAAGTACAAGGGCACTGTACCCAAAACGCATGAACCCCAAGCCTCAACATGAAGCTCCGAAGCCCCAACTCCAAGTGAAATTGGCTATTATGTCCAAGCTTTCTCATCTCGTGGCTTCAGGCAAAGCTGGCAAACGAATCTCTTCGGTCGGATGCGCCGATCAACAGCTGCTCGGCTGGCCTTAGGCGACCGAGAGAGCCCCATACCCCGCAAGGAAGGAGTAGACCTCAAGCTATAGGGGCCTGGGTCTTATGGTTTAAGCTTGATTCAGGGGTATTGGGCGACACTGGGGAGACTCTTGGGTGTGCGCGAGACTTTGTGTTCTGAAGAGAAAGGGTGCATATGGGCAATGACTCCTTGCGGATATGTGTTAGGCCTCGTCGCAGAGCACGCAGTTCCCGGATTCACGCAGGTTCAACTGTAAGCTTAGCAGCAGAGTGGTGACCATTCCATGCTTTGGCACGAGGCTTCCCACTTGGCGTGCAGGCACCTGGATGGTTCTTGGGGGCTAGGAAAGGGCCTGCAAGTTAAGTTGGCGGAACAGGAGTACGCAGCAGTTGCAGCTCTTGTTGTGGTACTGGCGAGAGCGTGTGTAGATCTAGATATCTGATATATATATATATATATATGTATGTATGTATGTATGTATGTATATATATATATATAGCAGGGATGGCGATCGTCAGTTGTCGACTTCGAGTCCAGAAGCCTCATCAGCCGAAGTTCCACCTCCTGGAATCTCCCCCGACTCTCTCTCTCTCTCTCTCTAAATAAATAAATAAATATATATATATATATATACACACAGATATAGACATAGATGTTACGTACGCATACTCTCTCTCTCTGTCTCTCTCGCTCTCCGTATTCGTATATATGCGTATATACACACTTTGTATACATGCGCTCTCTCTCCCTCTCTCTTTGTCTCTCTCTCACTCACGCACTCACTTTCTCTCTCTCTCTCTCACTCTCTCTTGCTATTTAAACACAAATACACAGAGACACAAAAACATATGTACATAGATAGATAGATAAACAGATAGAGCGATAGATAGATAGATACATATATATATATATATGTAAATGTTCAATTGATGTATTTGTAGAGAGAGAGAGAGAGAGAGAGAGAGAGGGGGAGGATGTGTTTGTGTGTGTGTGTGTGTGTGTAAGGAAGCTTGTTGAACTGGCCTCAGCCACTGACTCAAGGGCTCCGGGTTGCGGGGGGTTGCGCAGCCCATGGCGCCTGGCAACATTTTCAACCAGATCCAGAGGCGAAAGTGTGGGCAACCAGGCGGGTACTGCATGCTACTATGGGGATCGTATGCCTTCGAGTTCCTTACTATCAGCATAGCATAATGGTCTTAAAAGCCCGTTTGTAATTTTAAACGCTTCGCGTCGTCCGCCTCGGCCCGGCTGTACTTGAAGCATGTGCATTGTTTCGGCAAGCAGCCTGGCAACCTACACAGTGAGGTTTTGATTTGATGCTGAGGCTCTGAGCAAGAATCCCACACGAAAAGTGGCGCATTCCTGCAGTACCCATAGACGCTACTATAAAAATCTTATCACACTTCTCGCGGGTCTCGTATACAACCTCCCATATGTTGGCCCGGGGAATCAGGCTTTGCAACGAAGTACAAGACACAGCCCCAGCATTCCCAGGCTTTGGCATCAGCTTCACGAGTGATGTAAGCTAGCCTGTCGGAGGGGGGCGGGTGCGGGGGGGGGTTGGGAAGGCTGTTCGCACAGGAAAAAATGCAATCTTTTTTGGACTTTTCAGGAATACCCCGTTGCAAAAATGGAGGCTCCTTTCCTGAGGCTCCTATATCACCTCTGCTTCAGCGTCTCAGACTTGCAGGTTTCATGGCTGCGCTTCTTCAGGTGTTTGGAATTCGTATTTATGATTCTTATTATTCCAGTTGTGCCTGGAGTTCGACACTTTACTTGCATATCTGGGGGTTTCCGAAAATAGGGGACCCTATAGTACCCTAATTAATAGGATCCCTACTATAAGGAGCCACCCCAATTTTCTGAAACTCCCATCTACCGGCAAGGGGTTGTTAGAGCAACATGGGGTTGACCTCCGTCCCACACCTTCCACGCCTCGAAGCTGCTCAGCCCGTGGCACGCTGGATCCGGCTGTGCTCTGCCGCCGACTACTACGGCCTCTGAGTGGCAAATGGCAAAAATGAAAGCAGGGATCGCTTGAGGCTGACCTTTTGGATTGTAAACTCCTCATTCATAGACCACTCGGACCACTCGGCCAGTAAGTATGGTGGGGATCTCAAGAAAAAGCTCTTTCCTTGAATCAGGGGCATGCATGATTCTTGTAGCACCACGCAGGACAACTTGGAAAATAATCTAGGGTTCAGTCTCAGCTGACAGCTAGGATAGGTCTGAAAGGACTTTAAGCAGTACTTTGGGTGCATGACCGCACTCTACGATTTCATGCAGCGGTGTCACCTGTGCCCGACGGACAGACCCGTGCGCTTCATGTCGAATATTGTCGTAGGATACCATAAAGTCTCTTTAAGGCTACTGCAAGGGGCTTCTTCCTATCGTCAAAGCTTGCATAATTCGTTGGTGCCCATTAGATCTAAGCCCTTACACTTACACTCTGCCCCGAAGTTTCCAAGATGCTACAGGCGTTGGTGTTATCCACGGGCCTTCCATGGTGCCGTCCGTGAGGCTTCGAGACTGCTATGGGGGCCTTGCACAGGGATCCTTTGATTCGCAACAACCCTGCAACGGTGGTCAGTGTTGGGCGTCAAGGTCGGAGCTAAATGGCGAGAACTCTTTTTCAGGCTCCACAGACGGAGGGACTGCTGCAAGCCCTGCTGTGCAGAGGTGCGCGGAGTGATTTCACTCAGCCTCGACGTGTTTTGCATCAAGTGGGATCGCGATGCAGAGGCTCGAGCCCAAAGTATTCTGCAAATTGTGACTGCGTGTGCGTATGCGATATTGAGATGTGCTTTGCAATTTGTCCTTGCGATCTGTCCTCGCTTCCCTTCCCTCTTACTGTTTCCAGCATGTTGCATTCGATTTGAGAACCCCGGAAAGATGAGCGGCGAGTCTTCGGCTATACGCGGCTCTAGACTCTAGACTGAGGATGTTCTTTCACAAGCCATGCCGACTAGAGTTCCCAGATTCAGCAATTCAGTGGCAGTGGGGCTTCTTGATGGTCGGCGCGACAGTTCAGGAGTTTTACCGTCTTCCCCAGGTCTTTCGGGCACCCTGTGGTGGCTCTCGGGGACTCCAGCGGCTCCTGTCGCTGCGGAGGCCACGCGAGCAGGTGGACAAGGCGCTGTGATGACGAGGTTTGCATTATTTTGCATTGCTTTGAAGGAGGTTAGTACATTTGCTCCGATGCTACGAAATCGAAGCAATCTTTGACCTGCATCTGGTCGCCAAAGTTGCTTCCTGACTTGGTGCTCGCATAGCATTCAGCCATTGTGGGATGATGTTCTCAGCACTCAAGACAGTGAATCTGGTCTAGCCGTAGACTGCCTGATGATAGATATCGCTCCGACAGGCCCGCAGGCAAATGGATAAAGGAGAGGCGTGCCTCCAGTCTCCAGTCTAGTTTTTTCAGTGTATCTGTGAGTGCTAACAAAATACATCAGGCGCTGTTTCTGTTCAGGTCTTTCGCTTGGCCGCAAATCGGTCTGTGCTTGTCGCATATACCACCGACGAGCGCCCCGTGCCGTGGCCGCAGGCTCTCGTGCCTGGACAAGGGGCGGGCCCAGCCTGGCACCCTAAATCTTATGCCTATGTCGATGTTCATGCCTATATCCATATCTGTATCCATATACGTGTTTGTATCCGTTTATATCTCTGTATATGCGTTTGCGTCTGTATCTATGTCTATATCTATAGCTATATCTCTATATTTGTGTCTGTAGTGATATCCATATCGATATCCGTATCTATACCTATATCTGTATCTGTATCTACAACCCTATCACTCCCTATCTTTATCTATATCTATAATATCTAAATCTCTACCTCTTTCCTTATCTGAATCTATATCTTTGTCTGTGTCTGTGTGTTTGTTTGCATTCGTGTCTGGACCTGCACGTCACACACACACACACCTATATACAAACATCTGAACCTGAGTTGAATTTTGCCACAGCGTCTACTGGCATCATCAACATGGCGCATTGATGGAGAGTTTAAGATTCGGGCTGCTTAGAGCAGCAGGGTCGGGGACTTGGTTAGCAGGTTCTAGGTAAAGTTCTAAGTAGGATAACCAGGATAACCCGATTAGGCTGATTGGTGCTATCTCTAGGTGGAACCTACAACCCTAAACCCTAAACCCTAAACCCTAAACCCTACCTACTCCTCAAATCCCAAGGCTTCTCTTCGGCTGCGGGTCTTATCCCTGCCATCGCTGCTGATGGGGGACGTGGTGGAGAGCAACGGCGGAGCTGCGCGTCTCAATGTAGCGTCACATCAAAGACCCTTCCACTGGCAGAATGAAGGACAGAATGTAGGGGCTATACTAACTAGAATAGGGTTTTGGGGGTTCCTTATTATATTCATAGTATAATATACCCCAAACCCCCTATTCTAATTATTAACCCCCCTATGTTAGCAAGGAAGGTTCAGGATTGCTCGATTGCCGGGCTTGGAGAGCTCTTCACTGGGCTCATGAATTTGTACCTCCTGACTTCAAGTCGCTTTGGTGCCAAATTACTATACAGAATGACCCTAAACCCTCAACCCTGAACCCCAAACCCTAAACCCTAAATCCTAAACCCTAAATCTTGACGTAAACATGCAGTAATTCAGCGCCTTGGGACTGCGCAGTTCGGGCCTTTGAGCTTCTGTCCTTCGCGACTGTTGAGCGCGCCTCTCAGTCACGGCAGTTCCATCTTTTCGGCATATATCCTTTGATCTTAATGGAAGGCTTCAAGTGAATTTCTGGCACCCCTGAAGCTGGCTAATCTACAAGCCTGAATAGTTACCAATATTATTGTTGGGGTTCCTGATAAATCTTATACTATAAAGGAGCCCAGAACCTTCTTCTAGTCATTAAGGGCACTCTTTTCAAGATTCTTCAAGACGGCTCTGTTCAGGCTCTCGCGGCGGAGGTGGTTCCCCTCCGGCCTCTTCGACTGCACCCAGCGGTATAGGGGCCCTAATAATTACCAATACTTTATTGGGGGCTCCTTCTTTTATAGTATGATACCAAAACCTAACTGTTCGAATTACAAGGCATACAACCGGCATAGCCCTTCAGCGGGCCGTGCGCCTGTCTTCAGACATGCTTTGTTTGAACCTACTCTTCGTCCCATGGAGGTGTCCTTGGGCACCTAAGTGCGACACTTAACGCCTGCTAGTACTGCTAGTATGAGTTCCAAGTCTCAGCTCTTAAGCCCCTCATCCGCCCTCAAGACGCTGCGCCGCATAGGAGTGGCTATATTGATCTGGACGAGCCGAACCACTGTGTGCCACAAGCTGCACCTGCAAATGGGCCTTCGTCTTAGTGAAGTTGTTGTGCAGTCTTCGCGATTTCGCGTGTCTGGAGCAGGTTGCAAGGATTCCAACTGGTAGGTAAGATTACGTGCGTTCTGCCCCTTCGGCGTTCGTCCAGTGTCTCCAATGCCTACCGCAAACCTGCCTGACACGTGTCCGACCCGACCAGCCATGAACATGAAAAGCACCGGACGGGTGAGTGACATCGCTACGGTTGCTTTACAATGCTTTACATGTTGGAGTCGGTACTACCAGGACCCGAAGTTCATCTTCCCTTCAATAGGGCTGAAATCAACGCCCATGGAAGATTGCGTGCAACGACGAAAGGTGTGGACCGTGGGGCCAGAGACGATCAAATGCTTCGAGATTGACACGCTTGAAGAACGCTTCCGGCTGCTTCAGCGAGACCAGGCAGTGGGATTCCGTGGTTCAGGCTTCCGTTCTGAGAAGTGAAGGGAGACCCATCCAACGATGTGCTTGGGCCATTCTATCGTTCCCTCGCGTCAAGTATTCCTACATGGAGAAGACTGTCCACTGCGGTTTTCCTGTACTTGGCTTGAGAGGTTGTAGGCCTATTCGCCTTGGGGGACAGCCAGCTTTGTGCAGGTTTCTGGAAAGATCGAACCGTTGTTTGCTCCGCCAGCTTATTTATTTACATATGTTACCTTCATTCAGTTGTGTTCGATCTTGCTTTAACATCCCAACAAAACCCCTGTAAATCAAGGGGGGCGCAAGTACCCGGGACCTAACTCGTCCCTCATGCCCCGCAGAAGAGGAGAGGAGAGGCTGTAAGTACAGGCACCGCTGCTCCGACACACGCTTGGTCTGTTCGCGCTGGTTTGGGCATCGTCAGAGCATATGGCAATGGCTGCTTGGAGATGTTTTGGGACTGCTTTGGCTGAGCCATGTGGTGTGTTATGTGAGCTGTCACAGAGCTTGGAAAGGTTGTCTACTCCGCCGGCGGAATGAAGCATTTCGATTCAGAGGCCAGGGGACTCCGAGCTTCGGACTTGTCTTCCTCCATGAGGTGCTTCTATGCCATTCTATGCCTTATCCTGAGGATCCCGGGCTGTCTTGCCGTCTTGCCCGGACTTTCTGCTCTTCATCACTCCGCGTGGTAACCCGTCATGTGCACACACTTGCACTCCAGAGAGTTGAAAGTTTCAATGCCTGGGGTGCTGTGGGGCACTGGATTTGCATGGGAAATAGACAGATCTAAAATGTGCGACTCCAACAATCCAAGTTCCCAGTCAGATCTGCCTTGTCCGCACTGGCGGCTATGCTGGGCTCATCGAGATGAACGGTGTGTTGCAAGTTTTGTTTTTTTATGAGGCAAGCTTTCGGCATGCTCGGAGTGGAGGTGCGGATGCAGAACCTCGTCACTGTGGTGGAGATCCTTACCATGGATGTTTTCCTTTGCCAATCGCAGGGGGAGGACGCGCGCCTCCGCATAGTTGGCGCGTTCGTGTTTCGAGGGGTTTGTGAGATAGGGCTTCGCTTGCTGATGGCTGAAATGCACTCCTCCCCCGAAACAAATTCCCCAACTTGTTAACCAAAGCCAGAGATCTGTTATGATCGCCAGCGGCATGATTGCAAGTACTACAGAGCCAGGCAGTAGCACTGATGAAGTTTAGGGGTCAAGAGGCATAGCATCATGCAGTCTATGTTGCAAGCACCTCGGCAAATCACCGATTGTAAGACTACGCATGCTTGGAGTGGTCTTGTCATTGGTGTCACCTGTGTTCTGGAAGCCGGGAGCTTGTGCTGAGCCAACCCACGGGTTCCCAACATTTCACTCCAGACCTGGTGGTTGTCAAACTTAGGGTCCCTTTTTGGGTCCTCATTAGAATACGGCACCTATTATTTAGGGTACCCCAAAAGGGACCCTAATTTTGACAACTACCCACCTAGGCAACTCCTGGACGTTTCCAAAGGCCAGCAGCTGTGCACTCTGCCACACACCGAGCATTGGCAGCTTCCCAACATCGCGGTTCTGACTCATCTTGGAGTCATCTTGGAGACTCCACGGCAAGCATGTATAGTCCTAGTCTATAGAGCACAAGCCCTAAACCCTAAAGTCTAAAGCTTAAGCAACCCATGGGCTTAGAGAGCTGCTTTCATCCCTTAAGTCCCTGAGCTGCAGAGCGTTTAGCTTACGAAGGCGTGTCTGTAAGAGGTGAAAGAGCTGTGAAAAGATAGAGATGGGGCTCTGGGGGTCTATGAGGGTAGACGCATAATAAGGAGCCCTCCGGAATAATGTTGGCAATTCACTCCAAACTGTGAATCAGAGTGTGTGGCAGTTGGATCCGGAATCGAAAGCTAGCAACTCCAGACTCGGCGCGCTAAAGCCTAAAGCTTTTTTGCCCTAAATCCAAAACCCCATATTTCGAAGCCCTGAACCCCACAGCCCCAAAGCCTCTAAAGCCTAAGCCCCAAAGGCTCTAAAGCCTAGCCTTCGACCTGCAGTCTCGGAATGCCTCCGTAAAGAGTTCCCAAGAGTTCTTGCGAAATCCTGCGAAGCTCTGCAGCCGAAGGCGGGTTTGGGATCGTGTCGATGTAAACGAAGTGGCAATAGTATATCTGAGATCCCCCTGAAGCCTTCTGTAAAATATTAATAGTACAGTATGACCGTAATCAAGCTACTAAGAGCCCGAGAGCATGTCTGGGGCTGAGGTGACCCTGCCTGGAACACTGCAGATATGGCGGTGCCTGCATTGGAATGTAGCCAGGGAGCTTCGGGCTTTCGAGGACCTTGACATGCGACGCCTCAGGTTGAAAATAGATTTTGCGAGGTCAGTCATCATCCCTAAACCCTTAAACTCTTAAGCCCCTAAACCCTTAAACCCCTAAACCCTAAACCCTTAAACTCTTAAGCCCTTCGACCCTTAAGCCCTTAAGCCCCTAAACCCAGTTCTACCAACAGCCCTTTCGGCCACCCTAGACCAGGTATGCGACCTGGGACTTGGGTGCATCGTGCTGGCCCGTAAAGGACATCGATTTCCAGGCGCTGGTTTGGGGACAAAGGAAGGTTGAGGGTTTCGGGGCAGGGGTCTGCGGTTAGGAACGGTCATGCTGCAGGGTTTCGGTGGGATGTTAGGATTGCGTGATATACATATTCTTTGTGGGTGAGGTTTGATGTGAGGGTCGGGAACATTAGTCTGGTCAAGAGTTCCTCACCAGAAGTATTGCCTTATGCCGGCTTTCTAGCTGCCGACATATGTATGTACGTAAATGTGTATGATACATATATATATATATATATACACATATATATATATATATCTATATATGTATATATATATATATATCGTTTTGTACCCTAGTATCTATCCATCATTATGTCATTTGACTGTTTGCCGTCCGTCTCCGTCTCTCCGTCTCTTTCCTCACCCTCACACTCACCCGCACCAGCACCCCCCACCCACCCCACCCCCACCCTCACGCTCACCCTCACGTATGTATGTACACATGTACGTATGTAAGTATACAGACACACATGTACATATATATATATATATATATGTGTATATATATATATATACATACAGGCAAAAGGTGAGGCAAACATGCATGCATCTGCGTGTATGCGTGCCTGCACGCATACATGCATACATACATACATACATACATACATACATACATACCTTTGTACATACATACATTACATACATACATACATACATACATACATACATACATACATACATACATACATACATACATACTTACACACAGAGACACACACACATGATTTGCGTGTGTGTATGTAATGCGTGTTTGCATAAATACGTACATGCATGTAAGCCTGTACAAGTACTTGTCGGCCGTCTGCTGAAGCAACATGCTTTTCTGCGTATTGCTCCGACTCTAATTCGTCCGTTTTTTCCAGCCTGAGGTTCAACATCCCCTCCTTTGCTAAACCCGTGGCCTCCTTCGTGCAGGGATCCTTCAGTCAGCGGACTCTGGTCGACCGTGCCCGAGCATCCTTGGTTCTGCCGCAAGCGCCCTCTGCTAGTGGCAGAGGGGATGACTTGCAACTCGTCTTGGACAGGAGCTCCAGCAATAGCCACAGACTCTGTGCAGTCTTTTGAGGCCAGCATGTCGAGCATTGGTCGAGCACTGTGGAACCTAATGGGTGGTCAAGGGGTCGTTGTACTCACGTGACTCGCAACACGTCGGATTCCAGGGCATCTCCTTGCCGTTCTTCTCTGTTGGGGTGCAGCAGGTGCTCGTGGCCTCAAGAGTCCCAGCCGCGTGAGATGACTTCTTCAGGTGACGGCCAACAACGGTAGATTCTACAAGCGTCGACGAAATCGAGTTTCCAGAACCAAAGCATCCCGACATATCCAGGCAAAACAATTTGATAGTCGAACGCGCAGGTCGAAGATAAACCTTCGAGTGCAGGGTAGCTTTGTCTCATGTCATTAGGCCTCTGGTCGGAGCATCAGGTTTCTGATCGACTTGCGCTGTTGCAAGCGTCCTGAGCGTTTCCAGCGTGGTGTCTGCTTCGATGGAGGAGGCTTGGCGTTCATACAAGGCCGGGTGCACGCTGACCATCCCCCCCCCGCTGACAAGGGTGATAGCAGGTTTCTAGTCTAGAGGCCCCCAACCTGAGCCCGCAGATGGAAGTCTCGACATGTTACGGAAGTCAAGGGGTTCATACAGCAAACGAGGGTGTCTTAGGCTACAGTCTGCGGTCTTCAGCCGAATTTCACCTGCAAGGACACGATGGCTCCCAGGAGAGCCCAATACCCGTTACTGAAAGAAAGCCCTAATCATAAGCCTTAATTAACTCATAATATTCAGGCCCGAGAAATTAAGGCATAGTCCGCAAGAAGGGGCGGGGCACCTGGAACCTTAACCCTACACAATAGCCAAGGCCCGAAACCATATTGGGCTCTCTGGGTTCCGAAGTGAAGAACCCAAAACCCCCAGCAAGCTCGCCACTCCTGAGCCAGGCGATCTCTCCGAAGGTTGGCTGTTGGTCTGTGGCCGTCAGGGAGGTGTGACTTGCTACCAGGGTTAGGGGAACACAGTTCCGGAAGAATTACCAATACTCCATTCCTTAGGGTTCCTTAACATCACTACCTATACTAAAGTATACCTCAAAACCCTTCTGTAATTATTGAGGCCCCTTCAGTGTAAAAGGGGGGAAGGGGAGCCGGATGAGCCGGGAACATGTATCCCTAAACCCTAAACCCTAAACCCTAAACCCTAAGCTCTTGCTCATGGGGTCGGTATCCGACCCGCCAACGGCTTTGAATTCGCGAGGCCATGCTCAGAGCACGTTACATTACCCCTTTATAGTCAGTATCTCTTATAGTGGCCTTGCTTTTTCGTAGAGTGGCCTTACTTTTTCCATAGATCTTATGGTAATCTTATTTATGCGTAGCTCTCATAGTAACCTTCTTTTTTCGTAGCGCTTATAGTAACCCGTATCTAAAACTTCAGACATGATGCGTGGGCTTCGAGCTTCCTTTTTTGGGATATCCGGGGCTCCAGGCTAAGTCAGTTGATAAAACCGTATGCGACCGCAAAAAGCCTTCACTGAAGCCCTCATCAAGCTCTTCCATCAAGTGTTTGGGAGCATATTAGAGTATGGTTATATAATCAGGGACTATAAGGGGTCTGTATTCCACGCCCCTGTATGAATGCCCTTCGATTGGGCCTGATTTCTCAAGAAGGAGGAGCCGTTGAATCGGGAAGGGCTACGGCCCGTACAAGCGGTGCCCAATTCAGTCGATGCTATCTTTACAAGGAGCCTACTTCTCAGCCTGTGCATCACAGCTGGAATCCTAAGAGCTAAAATCTTAAGCATCTTCCGGGCTCTCTTGGAAGCTCAGCTGAGAATTCGAAGTCCGGGATGTCAGACACCCGGCAGTTTCGGGGCGCGGTGTAACGTACTTCCCGGTAGCTTTGCGTTTTGGTGGGGACCAAGGGTCCCGGGGTCTTGGAGTTGTAACGTTGGCAAAGTTGAAAGTGTTGCATCGAAAGGCTGACAATCATCTGCTCCTGGCCTTGCTTGCTATAGGACATAAGCAGAAAACTCCACAGGTGCACCGTTTTGCCTATCCCCTAAACCCTGCACTGTGACATGTTCCTCTGCTCGGTGTCATGACACAGTGCCTCGCCCACGGCACATTGCCGCGCCCGGCAATGCACAGGGTTTTCTCATTGACGCTAGCTCCAATTCGCCGGTGGGGTACGGTGGGATTTGACTAATTGGGACTTGGGAAGCTGGGATACCTGGTGATTATGGCTGGGTTCTATGTTGCATCGCTGACATGCACTTGAAGCCTTTCAGATGTAGTTGAAAGATGACAATAACCCGATTTCAGCATGAGTCGAGGGCAGTGGAAATATGGCATTTGGATTGCTCTCACATCTGAGTCATGAGCTGCTAGGCACCGGTCAGCAAGTATGACGTGAGCATCAGGAGCTTATCTGGAGCTGGCTTCAAGCCAGGCACTTGCAGGGCCGATCGTTGACGTGCTTGAGGCCTGATTATGCCCGCCGGCGTCGCCGTCGGGATCATGTGGGACAAAAAAGAGCAACAAATTGCTGCATGCTGACTCGAACTCTGTGCCGGGAAGTGGGGCATATTTCATCCTGCGGTAGTGATATTTACAAGCCTAGTCTTCATAAAACTGAGTGACAACATCCGTGTACGAGAGGCATGCAAATCCACTCCGGCTACTACGAGGGCCCATGTGCGAGAGAAGCAAGTCAACCTGCCCCCTCCGCTCCAGACAACACGCCGTTGTAGTCACAAGCAAGACTAACTTATATCCCAATACCGCTGCTCAACTTTTTGTTTAGCGTTTTGGCATGCTCGGCATCGCCGGTGCAGCTCTTCAGCTCCGGTGTTGAGCGCTGCAATCTCTTGCAAGCCCCAAGCCTGTGTTCAGGGCCTGCTCAAGAAGACCTGGTCGCGCGTCTTTCTGCAGCCTGGACGGCAAGAAAAACCGTCTCTAACTAACTAGCCATTGCCTCGCATATCCTTCAGAACTGTGCAGAATGCAGCGCCATCAGCCCTGTTGCTTGGTTGACGAGGCATATGTCTCATCGCAGCTAAACTAGGCCGGTTGCATCTGCTTTGTTCTAAAGTATCTTGGGCGTGAGAGCATGGAGAGTCAAAGCACTTCAAGGGCTGATACTTTCGAGATTCTGAGTGCGGATCTTGGGGTGTCGCACTTGAATTTGCAGCGATCAGGTCCTTTCGTCAATGACCCGGGGCTGCCTTGACTCAAACTTTCCGAGAGATGGCCCTTCAAAAAGAGGTAATCTGCCTAAAACCCGAAGGCCTAAAGGTAAAGGAACACCAGAGGTGGACCAGATTAGCTGAACAGCTCGGCCCGGCATCTCCAAGCTGATACTTCCAGGTTTCATCCCTGGTGGAGTGAGGCCGTTGCTCGCTGATTCGGGATGGGAATGTTTCTGCAAGGGCACAGTGATACTATTACTTTGCCTGAATAAGTAGCAATAGTAGCAAGACTAGTCTGTAGGGTTCCAGATTATAGTATACGTACTTATTCTACCACCATCTGTTGCTCGTGGGGGCACGGCCACTGTGCCTCCTCGCCCTAGACCGAAGCTCTGAGCCCTAAGCTCTAAGCCCTAAACCCAACAGATATCTCCAGCGTGGTCTCTGTGTGGCTGTGACTTGTCCCGTGAGGCTCTGGTAAGTCGGAAACTCTACAAACCTTCGCCTGGCTAAAGCGCCAACGTTGATCTGACCCCGAACCCTCGACCGCCCAACATCCTATTCCCGAAGCATTCCGAAACCGTAAGCCGCTCAGCTCAAAGTTCCCCAGACGCCCCAAAGGCCCCAGACCCACACGACCAAAACTTCAAACCCCACACAGAAACACCAAACCCGAAGCTCCGGGGCAAAAGACCGCGGCACCAACATGCAGGAGTCTTCCAGTGGGCATCTCGCTCTCTCCTGGACTGCTGTTTCATGTATGTGCAGCAAAGGGACGAGCAGGCTTACCTCTACTCGCAGTGCTTTTATGAAGGGTACTTCAAGGGTCCCGTAATGGGTAAAGAAGCCAAATGCGAATTCCTTGCAGGACTGCGCCGCTCGCACAGTGTGGCAACTACTCTTGCATGGATGGCGTGGTTGCCCCGCCCTTGGCTGGCATGATTGGAAAGCACTATAAAGGCATGTCGGCACGGTCGGCGACTTGCTCCTGGGCTCTCTTTAGGCTACAATGGACTTGGCTTTGATTTGTATCTGCAGTTTACGAAATGCTACAGCCCAAAGGGGATATTCAAGAACATCATTTGGGTTATGGTCCCACAGGGGGGCCGTAGCATGAGTGGTGGGATTCGGGACTGGGTCATACGATGCGGCATGGGTTCGTTGTTGAAGAATCTCCCTTGCCCGGCAATGCGCACCCCTTCAAAATTGGGGCCTTAATTCTTAGGTAGAGTAGAGTTTTAGGGAATGTTATTGCGCACGCAATGAAGCCGAAGCATGATATGTGTGATGATGCGAGCTTCTGTATGTTATGCCCCAGCTTCCCGCCTGCTTTTCGCGACGTCTTCGTGGGTTTTTGTTCCGACAGCCTTCACATACCAAGTGAAGGAAGGATACCGTGGACCATCAGACCATTGCGACGGATGTTAGCAAACCAATACTGAACCAATCGTCATCCCCTCACCTGCAAACCCTGCCACTTGATCTCCAAAAGCCTTGCTGACTGCATCTATATCCCCAGGGCGCCGACACCACCTTGGACCTGGTCTCATACGAACTTCGGCTTGCCCCTACCTCAGCACATGCCGAAGCGACCAAGGAGCATTTTGACTTGATGCGTTAGAGGGTTCGAGTCGGACGTCTTCCGTATGAACTGTGCAGAGCTTTTTGGGGTTTGATTTGGCACCTCACAGCGGTACTGAAGTACTGAACCCAAGTTCAGAATGTAGTTGGAGGCATGCAATAAGCGCACACATGCACCATCCTGCTTTTACCGGTGACTGAACAAGATTTTGCAGCTGCAGGATGACATGCGGACAGCGACAACCCACCAGAAACCATAATTCAGTCTACCTGGTATAGAAACTGCAATACAGCATAACTATATACTATATAGCTATACAAGGACTGGAAAGGAAGATTCGTATTCATCTTCGCTTGAGCGGAGGCCTGGTTGCGACTGCAGTGGAATCTTCGCGGCCCGCCTTGGGGATACGAGCTGGCCAGCGAAAGTGCATCTGGCTGGTGTTGAGCTTCAGAGGTTTTTGAGAAGTTCTTGGGGCACCCAGCTCCAACAAAATATTTGAATTATGATTTAGGGGGACCCCCCTAAGGGGGTATGGCAAATGGAGTTTGCTAGCAAGGGTTGTTTTGCTGATGGTTGGTTGTTTGTCCTCTGTTTACTGCAGTGTGGCCTCACCAGCACTCACTAGCACTCA
>CAJNDV010035244.1:6784-17643 GCA_905221635.1 Symbiodinium sp. CCMP2456
CCCTGAACCCTAGACCCGAAACCCGAAACCCTAAACCCGAAACCCTAAACACCAAACCCTAAGCGCTCCCAGGTTTCATCATTGTCAATCTTGCAGCTTGGGGCTCCTTTGAATCGGCATAGAAGTTCGCATCTATGGTGTAAAGTAACATCTTCGGGTTCAGGGTTTAGGGTTTAGGGGTCTAGGGGTCGGGGTTCAGGGGTTTGGGGTTTAGGTTTAGGGGTTTAGGGTTCAGGGTTGAGGGTTGAGGGTTGAGGGGTTTAGGGTTTAGGGTTGAGGGGTTTAGGGCCAGGGGTTTAGGGTATACACTACAGACAGCATGATACTTTCTGATATCATATGAACTATGAAGTTGCAACATGGTTTACGCATATATGATGTAATGGAATGTAATGAATAGGATAGTGTTTAGTAGTCTAGGATGGTTTAGCATGGTCTAGCCAAGTGTAGTACTACAGTGCAGTTTTGTATAGTCTAGGCTAGTCTGTCCTGGTCTCGTGAAGTATAGCGTAGCTCAGTATAGCATAAGCCAGCGCCATATAAAACTATCGAAACAGATCAAAATATTGGAAACTACAGTAGAACAGGATAGAACAGAATAGGATAGGACAGGACAGGCTAGACTCGACCAGGATGGAGCAGGACGGAATCATGGTAACATGTTTATATATATATATATATAGAGTACACACACATACACATGTACACATACCTCTTGTAAAGACTTTGTGATTCTTCGTTTTGGTGCAGGAAAGCACTTTTCGGGCTTAGGGTTACACCGTCTCAGGGTTCAGAGGTTTATGAAATTGAGTTTTATGCTTTACAACCCTAAGTCTGATATCCTTAGTGCTAAGATTTTGGGGTTGAAGGTCTGTGCAGGCGTCGAGAAATTGTCGTTTGAACTCTGGCGGGCTTTTGATTTTGACAGACTGCAGGGCTCAGTTTATGCTAACCCTAAACCCTAAACCCTAAACTCCCTATGACCATGTTTTTTTTTTTGCGGGTTAAAGGCTTCCCTGCTTTGCGGAGTGGGACCTGAACCCTGAACCCTAAACCCTAAACCCCAAACTCTAAGCCCCAACTTAACACGGAATCCCGAGGCTTCATCACCTTTGCCAGTTTCGTTTCCTGGACCTTTGGCCTGGGTGTTTGCGTGCTGTGGCCTGGCATGACTTACGAAGAATCATCGGGCTTTTGGGCTTTAGGGTTTAGGGTTTAGGGATTGGGGATAACCGTTGCTTTTTCACATCAGGGTTTCGGAATTTGGGGGCTTACGGGCATAAAGGATGCAGGCATGCACGGTCAAGAATAGCGCATCTACGACCTCAAGTTCAGATTCGATACGTAAATCTCCTTTTCTGACCCAACAGATCCGGCAGGCAGGCAGGGTTTTGCTAAACCCTGAACCCTGAACCCTGAAACTCAAGACTCAAAACCCTATCCAACCCTAAACCCTAAACTCGAATGCCATCTGTTCATCGGTTGCATTGCCTTAGGCTTGTGTCAAGCTCAGGTAAGGATGTCAGGACCATAATTGGGGTTAAGACTTACCCTGGCAATGACCTTAGTTGCTAAGTCCTATGGTCCCTTGAGCATCCCAAGACCAGAACCCCTGAAAATGTAATCCCTCAGCCCTCCCGACTTTGAAGCCCTAAGCTCCCTAAAGCCTTCTCAAAGTCCATGAGACTCCTTTAGGCGGAGAAGCACTAAGGCCCTGAATGCCCTACGACCATGAAGCTAGCAGGTCGTGGAAAACTCCAAACCCACAAGGCCATGAAGCTCTAGTCCACAAATCCTTGAATCCGTACGAACCCTAAACTCTTGAACCTAAACCCTAAACCCTGAACCCCATAATCCTAAGCCCCAAAGCCTTAAGCCGTAAGCCGTAGGTAAAATTACAGTGGTGGAGCCCAGAATGGGCTCTGCGTAGTAGGATCGAGATACCTAAGCCGAAGCCTAGGGTTTAGGGTTTAGGGTTTAGGGTTTAGGGTTTAGGGTTTAGGGTTTAGGGTTTAGGGTTTAGGGTACCCGAGCACCAGGGTACATCACGCACCTTCCATATCCCGAACTGAAACTCCATAAGCATTGAGCCTAAACCCAAAGCTGCACCCCTAAATCCTGAACCCGAAACCCCAACCCGGATTCAGGAAATCACCAAAACAAGTACCCAGGTACACCGTTCTGCTGGTCGGCCTGGCTGTGTGGCTGGAGAGGCCCGGATGGTTCGCTTGTTGTGGTTTGTGGTTGAGGAACCCTCAACCCTGAACCCTAAACCCTAAACCCTAAACCCTAAACCCTAAACCCTAAACTCTAAACCTAAACCCTAAATCCTAAATCCTAAACCCTAAACCCTTTAGCCTTCGGTTTGGGGAGGAAGATTGATCCTCCAAATCACAGAAGTAGGGAATGGGGGAATGGGTTATAGGGGCTACTATAAGGGACCTTAAGGGACCATCATAGGGATCCATTCCCCCTTCCCTAAACCCTAAACCCTAAACTCTAAACCCTAAACCCTAAACTCTAAACCCTTAGCCTCAAGCCCTGAACCCTAGACTCGAACCCTAAAGCTTGACGCTTGAACCCTACGGCCTACCTGTCACCGAAAAGACCTACCTTTTCCAGGAACTGTACTAAAACCATAGTCCCTAAACCCTAAACCCTAAACCCTAAACCCTAAACCCTAAACCCTAAAACCCTAAACCGCAGGTAGGTCTTTTCGGTTACATGCAAGTCTGAAGCCCTAGTCTTGTAGTATAGACTCCCAGATGCAATAACCTTGAGCCCTAGCCCAGGGTCCTTCTTGGGGTGTAGGGGTCTAGTCAAGGGTTTAGGGTCTTCATATGAATCCTGACATGTTGGGTATAGGGCCAGGATTTCTGAATCATGTTCCTGCTTGAAATTTTCTTGGTTCCCAAGGCGCGGCCCCGTCTACAAGCAGCTCCTGGACAGGATTCAGGAGGAATCCGAGCGGGTCTAGCTAAACTCTTAAACCCTAAACCCTAAACCCCTAAACCCCTAAACCCTTAAATACCCTAAGCCCTAAACCCTGAACTCCCACCCTAAGCCCTGAACCCCTGCTTGACCCCCAGGAAACCCTTCAGCTTAGGAGCTAGATTTAGCATTCTTGCTTGCGGGTCCAGGGCAGCATTTCGGATTTCGGGCGCAGGATTTGGGCATTGGCTGCTCCTTGTCATCATTGTATTCCACAGCCCAACCCCTAAACCCTAAACCCTAAACCCTAAACCCTAAACCCTAAACCCTAAACCCTAAACCCTACACCCGAAAGTCGCGGCCCCACAACTCTCAGCCCCTGATGGTAGCATGTCGCATAGCTGTAGTGTCTGAGTTCTGCTTGTTGGGCTTGCAGACGTGCCGGAATAGTTGGCGAAACAGAGCCCTAAACCCTAAACCCGAAACCCCAAACCCTAAACCCTAAGATTGAATCCCCTGAACCCTTAAGCCATAACCCTGAACTCTACACCCCTCGAACCTTCGAGGTCTCCAAAGCCTAAGCCATCAAGTTTACCCTAAGCCCAGGGTTTAGGGGTTTAGGATTTAGAATTTAGGGGTTTAGGGTTTAGGGTTTAGGGTTTAGAATTTAGGGGTTCCTATAAGCCCTACGCCCTAAACCCTATACCCTATAAACCCTACACCCTAAAGCCGTGTATATAAAGGGTCTCCGGGGTTGGCGGCAGTGGAGTTGGCCTAGCTTTCAGGAGTTGTCTGTGCCTGGCTGGGCCTACTGAGGCCCTACTTTTAGGTGGGCCCTTAACCCCAGACCGTGAAACCTAAGGTTAAGGGTTGAGGTTTTAGGGTTTAGGGTTTAACCCTAAACTGTAAAATCTGAATCCCAACCTCTAGACCCTAAATCTCAAACCCTAAAGCCCTGAACCTTGAAGAGGCAAGGTCATGGGTTTAGGGTTTAGGGTTTAGGGTTTAGGTCATAAATACCTTGCCGGAGCCTCAGGTTCGTCAACTTGCTTTGGGTACTGGCTGGCTGGTTTCTTTTCATCTCGGGCGGCTACATCGCAGCCCCCCGGTTTTGCAAGCACATCAGGCTCCTAAACCATAAACCCTAAACCCTAAAGGGTTCGAGGTGTACAGCGGGGTTTAGGGTTGACGGTTTAGGGTTTAGGGGAGGGTTTCGGGATTTTGGAGTTGCTAGCCCTAGTGGCATTGGGTTCTGCTTCCCTTCGAAAGCTCTCCAGAGTTTTTGGGGCTTGATTTTGCCGAGAGGGCTGGTCGGGTGTCAAAGTCGCTCAGATTTTCTTTTTTCATGTTTTCCCTTCATTCATATCAGAATCTGGGGGTCTGCATAGTCAGGAAGATTATGACCGACCCTCCCAGTTGCCCTTCCGTAAAGGGACACCTTTCTGAATACTACGGCACCGGAACTCGAACCCAAACCCCTGAAGAAGCCCGAAAAGGAAGCCTACTCTAGTTATTAAGCGGGCCCTAAACCCTAAACCCTAAACCCTAAACCCTAAACCCTCAAGCCTAGGCCCTAAATCCTAAGCCTTAGGCCGCCCGCCTTCGGGTGGGCGGAGCTTAAACCCCTCGACCTTCACGTCGCAGGGCGACCCCGTACGCCTGCCCTTACCTTTTAACGGTTTAGGGTTTAGGGTTTAGGGTTTAGGGTTTAGGGAGGAAGCCATGGAATGACTTTAGAGAGAACCCCTAAACGGAATGGGTTTGGGTGGCTCGGCCGCCTCAGACGGCGTGGGGTGGGACTACGATGCACTCGAAATTGCACGGTCGCAAGACATTTTAGCCTATGTGCTGTTCCACGACAGACCCTAAAACCAAAGCCCTAAACCCTCAACGCCCAGCTCTAAACTCTAAACCCCAAACCCTAAACCTAAAACTCTAAACTCTAAGCCCCAAACCCTTAACCTAAAACTCTAAACTCTAAGCCCCAAACCCTTAACCTAAAACTCTATTGCCCCATATACCGGTTCCTGAACCTTGGGAACACTGACGAGGATTTGGGGTCTTAGGGTTGTAGAGTCTTTAGGTTTTTCATAAAAGGGCGTTGTGGGGTTTATGACATTATAGGAATTCGTACACATCTTCTTGCCCGCTTCTAGGGTTTTCGGGGGTTGTTTATGGTGGCTGTCAGGGTGTCATACTGTTGATGGACAAAATCCTGCATGACCCAAATATAGTCTAGTACCATAAATCCCATAGTTTAGGTATATAAAGTCATGCAGGATTTTGTCCATCAACCGTACCGGCTTACGCTTCAGACATGAGACCGAAGAGACTCTAGAGCCGACTTTTTCCGGAGCCAAAGCTGCGAGACCCTGAACCCCAAACCCTAAACCCTAAACCTAAACGGTTTAGGGTTTAGGGTTTAGGGTTTAGGGTTTAGGGAACCCTAAACCCCAAACCCGAAACCCTAAACCCTAGACCCTAAACCCTAAACCCTGCACCCTCAACCCTAAACCCTGAACGCTGAACCCTGGTTTTGCGACCTTCGGGCCCCGCAGCAAAGAGAAAGCCTGGTCTAGGGTTTAGGGCTTAGGGAAGGTTTAGGGTTTAGGGTTTAGGGCTTAGGGAACTTTCGAACTATAGAAGTTTGCATAGTTAGCAAGGTTATTCTTGAGGGCTCCCTGTTATGTTTTACAGGGTTGAATGTACCCCCAAAGCCCTATTCTAATTATTCTTATTCGTCCTCAACCTTGAACCCTAAACTAAACCAGAAACCCTGAACCCTAAAGCCTACATTACCTATAAGCCCTTGTTGCCAGCCACAGATAAATGCGCTGGGCGACGAGAGTCCTCCGGCTTGCTTTGGGATTCGGAGTCTGGCTCGCTTAGGGTTTTGGGGGTTTGGGGTTTGGGGTTTGGGGTTTAGGTTAGGGTTTGGGTTTAGGGTTTGGGGTTTAGGGTTTAGGGTTTTGGGTGTTTTAGGGTTTGGGGTCTAGGAGTTGGGGGTTTGGGGGGTTCGGGGTTTACGGGATTAGTTAGGCTTTAGGGTTTAGGCTTTGGGTTATGAACTAAAGACGTGGGGTTTCGGGCTTTTGTGGGGGCTAGAAGGAGTTGTTTCCTTTCTGCCGATGTTTAGGGGTTCACGTGAGGATTTGGTTTTAAGGGCTTCTTGTTCAACAAAAGGCGATGAAGGCGCTTCAAGTTGTTAGTACAATCATAAGGGGACGATCTAGGGATGTTAAAACCAGTCATGCAGACCTGCTTGTAAGGGCAAGGAAATAAACCCTAAACCCAAAACCCCTAAACCATAGCCCTTTGTATAAGGACCATGGAATGGGGTTCGCGGGCACGTCCAAAGGAAGCACCCGACCCTGCACGCGAAATTCCAGAGCACAAGGATTGTCCCCGAACCCGACATCCTCAACCGACAGGGTTTAGGGTTTAGGGGTTTAGGGTTTGGGGGTTTAGGGTTTAGGGTTTAGGGGTTTAGGGATTGGGGTTAGGGTTTAGGGGTATAGGGTTTAGGGTTTTGGGGTTAAGGGTTTTAGGGTTTTAGGGCTCACGGTCGGACATGCAAGCAGGATTACCAGTGAAAAGGATGTTCTCACTGTCTCAGAAAAACAGCATTAACCCATCAGAACCCTGGTCAACTGAGCCTTAAATCTCTAAATCCTTACATCCTCAACAACCAACGCTGAATTCCAAACCCCAAAACACTAGATTGCTGACTCCTAAACGTTAACCACCAAACCCAGCAGCTTGTAAAGCTTCTGTGCAACCGTACGAACATGCTTTGCATAAGAACCTTGACTGAACAAGCCCATAAGCCCCCAGCAAACGCCGCGCAAGCCCTCGCAACGAGCGTTCCAAACCCTCTATGAAGCTTACACAGACCCCAAACCCCTGAACCATCCTAAACCAAAAATCGTAAACCCTGAACCCTAAACCCTGAATCCTAAACCCTAATCCCTAAACCCTGAACCCTAAACCCGAGTGGCACTACCAGGCTAATGAAGCGTCACGGTGGCAGGGCTGGGACGACTGGGCGATGCACGACGAAATGTACCTGCAGCGAGGCCGAGTTCGGCGCCATGTGGAAGTTACGGTCGGTCCTCCTGCTGGTGAAGTTGGAGTGCCAAAGAGGCTCAGAGGCTCAAAATGCCGCTACCTGCAGATCATGGTCCGGTGAGGATCCTCCAGGCGCAGGTGGTGGAGGAAAGTTCAACATCACCATCATCGGTGACGACAGTTGGTGTGGCAAATGCAGGCTTGCCTGGGGCACGACGGGGGGCGGAAGTCGGCAGTGTGGACAATGACGGTGACTGGATGGATGGCGGGGTCCCTAAGCACTTGGACGTCGACACGTACATGGAGCAGTTCGAGCGGTTCCGGGCCGGGGTGATCAATGAGAACTACATCAAGTCGATGTGGGGGGAGGCCACGTGGGATCTTATGCAGGCCCAGATGCTGGTGAGTGAGATGGAAGACCGTGAGGTTGCACAGGGCTTTGCTGCTGGGTTACTGGGGTCGAGGGAGCCAGAAGACACTCAAATGGATGACACCGGGAAAGATGAGGGTCCACAAAAAGGTCACGGAGGTCAAGCAGTGATCCCAGGGATAATGTAAGAGTGGTTGGTTGAAAGGGGCCGCCACAACAGCCTGCCCAACTGGGCTTGAGACCTGCGATGCAGTCATCAAAAGGGCCGTCAAAAAAAAAACCCTAAGCCCTACCTACACCCTAAACCCTGAACCCTAAGCCCTAAACCCTGAACCCTGAACCCTAAGCCCTAAACCCCAATCCCTAAAGCGAGGCTGGTCCGGCATGCGGAATGTGAACTATCCGGTCTACCCCGTGGACTTCGATCAAGGCTGGGTGTAGGGTTTCGGGTTTAGGGATTAGGGTTTAGGGTTCAGGGTTGAGGTTTTAGGGTTTGGGTTTTAGGGTTTAGGGGGTCTTGAGGGTGTAGGATTTGGCGTTTTGAGGGCTTTAGGAGTTTAGGGTTAGGGTTTAGGGTTTAGGGGGTTTGGGTTTTGGTTTAGGGGTTTAGGATTAGGGGTTTTGAGGGTTTTAGGGTGAAAGCTGTTGGGGTTTAGGGTTCTAGGGTTCTAGGGTTGACAGTTGAAGGGTTCTAAGGCTTAGGCTTAGGGTTTCAGGGTGCAGGATGCGTGCTTTTTTTGTCTTAGGGTTTATGTAAGGGTTTCAGGGTTTCAGCCTTTTTGGTTTTCTCGTAGAAACGACGAAGTCGACGCCGGCGGGTCGTGGACGACGCCCGGCTCGAATGCGAAGCGGCCACCCCGAGACCATCGAAGCATGATGTGTTCAGATTTAGGCAGTGCTTCGTTGACAAGTTTCGGTTGTTCTGTTGTGCTGTCCGAAGCTGCCGACTCGGACCATGCAAAGCTTCGAAATCGGCGCGATGTAATGGTAAGCATGAACATGCCAGAAACCTTAAACCCTAAGCCCTCAACCGTGTTCTTTTTCTCTGGCGCCGTCGCTCGCTGCCCGCTGCCTTCGCATACTCATGATGAATCGGACATAAATCACCCTTGTCGCTCAACCGCGTCGGCAGCAAATCCCTGCATCCGAAAGCGCGGGGTACTCCGAATTTAGGGCAGCTCGGTGCTTTCCGTCAAATTATCATTTCTGCTGGAACGTATTGGAACTTGCCAAACTTAGAGTCGCAAAGGAAGGTGTAGTTTGCAGTGTGCATGCAGGGCTTATAGTTTAGGGTTCAGTGTTTAGGACCTTAAATCCTAAACCCGAAGCCCTAAGCCCCAAACCCTAAACCCGGGCTCACAGGGTGGGCCAACACTGTAAGCAGCCGCGTCTCGGAGGCCTTCTTCGACCCGACGCCTAAACCCGAAGCACGAGACCCGACGCTCGAGACCCTAAACCCAAACTCCAAGCTCCTGCATTTTGCATGTAACCCCAACTCCGACCTCCGAAACCTTAACCCCTGAACGGGAGGTTTAGGGTTTAGGGAGGTTTGGGGAGGTTTGGGGTTTAGGGAGGTTTAGGGTTTAGGGAGGTTTAGGGAGGTTTGGGGAGGTTTGAGGTTTAGGGTGGTTTAGGGTTTGGGGCTCAGGAATCCTAGACCCTAAACCCTAAACCCCAAACCCTAAATCCTGAATCCCTCAAGCCCTAAACCCCGCCGAACACCGTAGACCTAGACCTTGACCCCGCAGGTCCTAGATCCAAAGAGCCCCGAGCAAATTTTTACTATTACTCTTAAAAGCAAGATGTAGGGGGGGGGTGTGTGATGAATTAGGTTTTAGGGTTCAGGGTGTGGGGTTTGGGGCTTCGGGTTTAGGGTGTAGGGTTTAGGGTTTATGGTATGGTTCCCAAAACCCTAAAGAGCCTTTCATACAAGGAGCACCCTTCCAATTGTTAAGGCCCCTTTGTACTTGCGGGATCATGGGACTTAGTAGCTATGTTGCAGACATGTGTCTACACTTTCATGGATTCTGACCCCTAAACCCTAAACCCTAAATCTTACTACTAAGTCTTAAAGGCAAACCCTATAGATCCTTTCTAAACTCCTTATAGGAGCCCGTTAAGGAAGAAAAGCCCAAGTCCCATGATCCCCCAAGTGCCCATCCCCACCTAAACCCTAAACCCTACACCCTAAACCCTAAGCCCTACAACCCTAAACCCTAAACTCTACACCCTAAACCCGAAACTCTACACCCTAAACCCTACACCCTAAACCCTGAACCCTCAACCCTAAACCCTAAACCCTAAACCCTAAACCCTAAACCCTCAACCCTAAACCCTGAACCCTTTAAAGGAACCCTAAGCTTAGCCCCTCCGATCAGACCTCCCGAGCCTTGTGCCTGCGGGGTCCAGCCCCGGGCTGCAGCAGTGGGCGTCAGAGTTGTACGGCTCGTGGCGTGGCCTCCTCTAGTGTTTGGGTTTAGGGTTTAGGGTTTAGGGTTTAGGGTTTAGGGTTTAGGGTTTAGGGTTCAGCTTAAGCTCAGGCTTTCCGAAGTTGTGGGAGGAAGGTATAGAGTTGCGGTGAGGGTCTTGGCGATTCGGGTTTAGAGTAATTAGTAAAGGGTTTGGGGTATAGGCTTCGTGGCGTCGCCTAATCAAAACTGCAACTGCAATACCAGCATGGGACAGACACACGCTCGTATCAGGAAGAAAGCTCTACTTCTCAGTGCTCGTACCAGAAGTAGAAGCATCGGCATTGATAGCTAACATCCTCAACATCTCAAGGAAAGACATGGTCGTAGCAGTAAGAGAGCAGCTGAGTACAGCTGCACCTAGTTACAATTATAACTTATAATTGTAAAGCTCGAGTTTCTTCGTAGTAAACCTTAGACAGTATCTAGTCATAGCAAGCATGGTGTCCACTGCAACGAATGCGTAGGTAGCATCAAGGAACAACTTAGTTCCCCAATACCCAACCTTTTTAATTTTTTGGGCTCTTATAAATTAGTAGTAGTTTGAAAGTTTAACCTTTTATGTCCCTGGCTTTTGGGGGAAGTAAGAGAAGCCGTGAGATAGCATCATCTGTTGGGATGTTGCTAGTTGTCCGCGGTTGCGATGCAGGATAGTTCTTCAATTCGTAGTTAGCTTAAAAAGCCATAAACCCCAAACCCTAAACCCTTTAGTCTTTTGACTTTGGCTTGTCGCTTGCATGGGGACCGCAGTAGACCCCAAACCCGACCCTAACTGTTGCGGATTCGATACTGCCAAAGTTCGAGCCCTGAAAGAGGGATCCCAAAACCCAGAACGACGTGCACTCATAAGTTGGACGGCTCTGGTCGCAAGGTTCTTGTCCTAAACCCTAAGTTAAACCTAAGCCTAAAACCCTAAACCCTAAACCCTAAACCCTAAACCCTAAACCCTAAACCCTAAACCCTAAACCCTAAACCCTAAACCCTAAACCCTAAACCCTAAACCCTAAACCCTGTCGGGTGAG
>CAJNDV010035245.1:0-11179 GCA_905221635.1 Symbiodinium sp. CCMP2456
CCGCACCAGCACCACAACAACACCAACACCAACACCAACACCCACACCCACACCCAAACCAACACCAACGCCAACACCAACACCAAACACAACAACAACAACAACAACAACAACAACAACAACGACAACACCACCACCACCACCACCACCACCACCACCACCAACAACAACAACTCAACCACAACCACAACCACAACCACAACCACAACCACAACCACAACGACAACAACGACGACAACAACAACGACAACCACAACAACAATAACAATAACAAGAACATTAACAATAACAACAACAAGAACAAGAACAATAACAAGAACAAGAACAAGAACAAGAACAATAACAATAACAAGAACAAGAACACCGCCACCACCACCACCACCACCACCACCACCACCACCACCACCACCAGCAGCAGCAGCAGCAAACTAACAACGACAACATCACCAATAGCAATAACAACACAACATCCAACAGCAACAAACAACAATAAGCAACAACAACAACAACAACAACAACAACAACAACAACAACAACAACAACAACAAGAACAACAACAACCACAACCAACACGCTACTGGCTACAAGCTACTAAGTACTACCTTTTGTCTACTGGCTTACTAGCAATAGCTACTACTACTACTACTACTACTACTACTACTGCTACTGCTACTGCTACTGCTACTACTACCACTACCACTACCCCTACCACTACTACTGCTACTGCTACTGCTTCTACTACTGCTGCTGCTGCTGCTGCTACTACTACTACTACTACTACTACTACTACTAGCCTGCTACTACTATTAATACGACGACGACGGCTATTCCTACTCTCACTAGGCTGTTGCAAACATCCAGTGGTTGACAGATGCTGCAGCTTCACCGTTGTCTCTGCTTCATCCGAACTCTACTCGTTCTCTTCTTGCAACCTTCCTGAAACATCTGATCCATATGCATGGTCCTGTATTATGGTTGCAGCTCTATCCCTAGCATTGCCACAGTCCTCGTCACGTGCTCCTATTCTTCTACGTTTCCGAGGTATTTCTCGGTGAATGTTTTGGGAACAGCCCCAATCCAAAGATCTGCCCCAAGCATAGTTAGAACGGGCACCACTCTGGTGGCTCAGGGCCCTGGCCCTCCTGGGCCTCGCTGACCTTGGCAACTGAGGTGCCCTCGAGCTCTCCGTGGCTTGGGTTTGGTGTTTGCGAGCTTCCGGTGTTGAGAGTTTTCGGGTTTAAGCGGTTTAGGGTTTAGGGTTTCGGGAACAGGATTTCAGAGCTTGGGTGAGAACGCTTCTGACCTTGAGGCCTGCAGCCTAGTCTGTCAGTGGAGCATTACTACCTTTCAATTGCTCGCTGCTAGCATCACTGTTGTTTTTCACGGTGACTGTTAGCTTGAAAACGACGGAAACACTGCGATGTAGAAGTAATCGACTTCGAACTGAAACCGTGCTAAGAATTACACAGCATCCCTTCAACAAAAGCTTCACGCTCGGGAGCCTTGATTCACCAAGATTATGCATAAGCCATATAAGGCATGAAGGACGTGAACAGGGATTCTAACACAGGTGAACAACAAGCGCATGCCTTCAGTTCTGTCTCACTATGATCGGCAGCAGGACAAAAAACTTTTAGGGCACAGCTTACAGCAGGACAAACCGCTTCGGGGCACAGCTTACGGATGTTTGCTTAGAACCGAGATGGCTTGCTGCTGCAAGCATGCTTTATTGTGTATACATCTACATGTATAATGTAGAGAATTTTTTGTGCATACTACAGATCTTATATTTGTTTTAAGAACATATATATATATATATATGCATGCATACATAAACATGCATACATATGTACATATATATGTATATATACATGTATATATACACATGTATGTATGTGTATATATATATATACACACATATATTCACACTACATCATACGAACTTCATAACATCAACCATATGGCATATGACTACATAATACCACTACCCCACTGTATAGTCCCAGAGGCTGAGTTTCGCAGGAGACGGCCCAGGTCCACATTCGGCCGGGCCGGCTCGATCCAGCCCTTCAATCCATCTATGCATTGGGTACGGCCCCCATACAGTAACTGTCCATTATAGGGTTTCGGTTTCCAGTTTTGTCACTACATAATGATAAGGAACCCTCACGAATAACACGTTTAATTATTCAAGCCTCTACAAAATTCAGGACGACCTTTAGGCATCCCGGTATGGACGGCAGTTCAGCCTTGTGTCGGGCCAAGAACGTGTTGCCTCCCAGTTCCGCTACAGAGGCATCCTATGGCTTCTTCTGCGCTTCGGCCTTCAGGAATTAAAACTAGGGTTTAGGGTTTAGGGTTTCCTTATTGTATTTATAGTATACTAGAATCTCCGTGCATAGTAGCTTCATCGCATTCCCAGTAGCAGTAGCTGAAAACGATGGTAGTTTGGGCAAGTGACGAAGAGCCCTCACACCCAGACCGAATTCAGACTGCGCAAAGAAAGCCTAACACAGCTATACAAGATGTCTCAAACAAAATCATGGTCTCTGAAACCCAAAACTGAGGAGTCGCCACTAAGACCCTCACATATACCTCAGTGTCTCCAAGATCAAAAGATGCCCCTCCAAATCCTGGCAAACAGAAAGTATGAAAACATATACAGCCACTACCTATTACATATACAGCCACTACCCAAAATCGCAATAACTTGTTTCCGACAACGGCCTCCTGCCACTGGCCCCAACTGCGGCTCGGAGCTGGGAGTGCCGGCTTCGGTGCCTCCACCGGAGTTCCTGCAAAGATGTATGGATGCATTTATTACGTGTACATGTGCGATGCACATTAGCGATACTTGCAATTACGCGCTTTTTCCAAGGGCAGCTCGCCTGCGGAATGCCTGGCTGCTGCTTTGTGCACGATCCTCTCGGGGAGGGTCCTAAGAGCCGACCAGTGGGGTCTGCCACCGAATCCCATATTGGGCAAGTGCCCCGCACTCCTCAGATCCCGAACACGCGTGACGAACAATCAGCAACCGAATTCATAGGGAAGCTATCTCATATCCTTCATTAGCTGCAAGACTGGGAGGCCTGGGTGCCAGCGTGCTGGCTCCAGTGAAACCTTTAAATAGGGTGGTGGGCAGGCCTTGGAAGGGGTTGTTCTAGATTGGCTTGTAGCCGGGTGAAGATCGACTCTCGACCCAAGTCAGGCATACGGCGCGCCACACCACGACAAGATTCGCCAACTTCAGTAACTAGAGACAGTGCAAGCGAGGTGCAGTGCCACGTAATCTTGAACTGTCTGCAGAACAGACGGTGCAAAGGGGGCCTATGATTGATGCTCTCTATGGCCTGCTCACTCAACCCACGAAAAGACCGCAAAACAGAATTCCCACATGCCACTGCTGCTCATAGGCACATGCTTGATACTTATCGTGTGTGTGTGTGTGTGCGTGCCCAGGGCGATGGTCGTCTGGATGATGATGGTTTTGAGTCATCTGCTGGAGCCACTAGAGCTCGACATATCACTGATAGCAGGAATATTCTACATAATCACGGTCATTGGTAAGAGTGCCATGGATATCGAAAACACTGTATAGCTTCATCGGTAGAGATAGGCAGGCTCAGCTGCTACTTGCAGAGGGACCAGTCGGCACGTCGGCAGCTTCCTCGGAAGCTCCGGTTTACCCACGACTTCTCGTGCAGGCTCAAGCCTATCGCTGAGCCCTGGGCCCACAACCCTAACCTTTAATGATTTCGGGTCTGAGTTAGGTTCGGGGTGGAGGGACAACGCACGAAGTCGATGCGGTCTTAGACTTGTGTCTTGTTGAGCCTTGAAAAAATATGCTCTTCCCCCCTCCAGGGAGAACGGCAGCTGCACACTGGGCGCCATGGCCGACATGTGCCCGATATGCTTGGCCGTGAATCCCAGTATCCTCTTGTCCAATGTCCTGCATAGTCGTAATGTTTTAGGATATGTCACACATCAACAAGCACAAATAAAACTCCACATGTTGTTGGCTTGTACCCGGTACAAAATACACCCTGCCGTGAATCACAGTTCGCAAGAACAACAGAGGGACTCGCAAAAAGAAGCACGCACAATCTGGTTCCCGCCCTCGCTTCTAGCTCAGATACACTCATGATAATGAAGCCTCAAAAATTCGAAGAGGGTCCTTAGGTACATTGTAGTATATACTTGTTACTCAATTTAACAAAGAATGTCTCCATTGTTAAGGCTCCCAAATGAAACCATGCAAGCAAGCTGATTGCAAAGCCTCAGAGGAAAAGAACGACAAGCCTATCTTTTGCACGGTTGTGCCTGCATTTTCGGTTCAGGGGCCTTCGGGTCTCTGCTGATTGAGATTGTTTTTTTCTTTCTTGTGTCGGCGCTTACGCCTTGCAGTCCCGAAACAGGTCATGTTGCTGGCCTTTGCCTTGTGTTCCTTCCTACAGAAAGATCAGGCTTCCAATTTTCCCAGAGACTCCAATACCCATAATTAAGGAATATACCTCAAATCAGATTAGGGATCCTACCAGAATTGAAGGTATGTTCCTTAATTAAGGGATATTGGAGTCTCTGGGTTGTCCAAAACCCATTTGCAGAGAGGTTTGTATCTGTCAGTCCGCCCGTGCGATACGATTCAGCACATGTCTGCGGCCAAGCGAGCTCAGTGACGATGGTTATGCCTTCACATTGAGTGCGTCTCACATCCACGCGCACATCTACCCTTCAACGACGTTGGCCTCAGCAAGGCGACAGTCCTGCCCACAACAGCTCAAAACCGCCCACAAAGGAAGAGCAATCTCGACAGAAAACACGAAGCATAGTTGTGTTCTTCGTGGCAAAAGCATATAGGTACCAATCCAGAAGCTAATGGCCAGGACTGGACCCATACGGGTCAGAAGTGCATGGGTGGCATGCCCGTATATTTTCGGGCTAGCTTTCATAGAGGTTTCCTGGGCATTTGCAGGAAGTTTCGATCGCTATGCCACTATGCAATATCTTCTGAGCCGACTTCGGCATGAAAGAGCGGCTAACGACTTAAGCCTACAGAGCCTGAGCTCGAGTCTCAACTGCCCAGTTCCCTCAGAGACGTCACAGACGCAGCATTACTCTTAGCAACTTTGGGCAAGAAGTCCTCAGTCCTTGACGGTGTATCTAAATTCGAGGCCTGCTTTCCCCTCACGCAGGATGCGGATCTCCGCGCAAAAACACAGGCATGTGTCCATGTGCAATGCGCTCAAGGATACAACTATAGAAGAGACCAGTAGAGACGATCGGACATAAAGAAATAACTCGAGCAAGTAGTAACAGCAACCTTGGACTTAGAAACACTTCCGTACATGCGAGGAATGACGGATCCTTGCCATCCCCACTACATGCTGCACAGAACGACAGAGTTTTGGTACTGGGCCATGAAACAGAACATGGACCAAGGTTACACCGCTACAAGACCCACTCAACAGGCATGCACCCGGACAAGTATCTATCCCCCACGGTCCCGAAAGGTGTGCGCGGCCCGACACGTGCCGCACCAGGGCCTAGGGTGTGCTGTATTTCCGAATCTCTGAACACATGACTGGGACGCGGGAAGTCAGGGCTTAGGGTTTAGGGAGATGGTGTATGAATTTGGCTGACCTGCCCCTATGCCCACCAACCGCCTTATCAGAGTAATGCCAGCGTAAGTCCCCAAGCAACGATAGCAACCTGACACGACCACTAGAATCACTACGACGACCACCAGGAAACCAGCAGGAGACCAGAAACTACCCAGAGAACCCAATACCCCTTAATTAAGGAATATACCTTAAATTATGGGGGCCTTAATATTATAATTTAAGTCCTTAATTAAGGTGTATTGGGCTCTCTGGGTACCAGGAATATCCAGGAGACCACCGAGAGTTCACACGGCCAAACTGTTTCCCCCCCGTACTGGCGGCGACTCAGCGGCTACTAGCTGGATTCAGGAGCGTGGCCACGATGCTTGCCCTGTGCACTGGCAGGATTAAGGAGCACGGCAAAAGCACTTTCCCCCAAAGTAGCCCATGCATTGGCATTTTCCCTTGGATCTGGCTTTCCGGAACGTCTTTCTGCGCACGCCGCGCGTGCACAGCAACCAATCCTCGGCACCCCAAACGTCAGAGCCCCATGGTGTTTGCCAGGCTGTTTGGGGAACACTTGGTCACGCTTCGACTTGCCTAGCAGCCATCGAAGCTGGACAAGAGTGCCCACCCAAGGCTGACAAGATAAGAAGGTATAAGAAGCTTGCTTCTACGTCCTTTGAAGACGAGCTCGCCCAAGCTAAAGAAGCTGCTATCGCGGGATCAGACACCGGTTCCGAGGCCCTGCGAACCGCTTCTGAGTCTTTGCAGGGCCTCCCTGCTCGACTGCCTTAGGTCCCCTTTGAAACAAAATCCTTGTGCAGATGGTCGGAACCCACAGCTGCTGGAACACGCACCGCGGCTTCACTATGTGATTGTGCAAAGATCCGTAAACAAAAACAAAAAACTGTAGACAGTACCAGATGCTGTGCGGTTTGCTCTCCTGTTTGAAGGATGCACCCCCAAGTCCCCTTGGACATGGGCGGCTAGAAAAAAGCAGGAAGGCTTGGTCTGGTAGCGCCTACGTTATACCCTAAACCTGCTGGGTGCTTCAGCACTTCCTGCCAGCTGCTAGCTTTGAAGAAGATCAAATGCAGGAGGCTCTCAACAGCGCTGGCTACTTCACCGCGCTCGAAGAGAGTCGCCTGTTTAAGCATTCCAACAAGCAGTGCCTGGCGAGTCAAAAAATCCGAGCAGGAGCGAAATCCTCTAAGACTCGAGTCAAGCTTGGACGGAGTCTGAGTTTGAACTGATGTGGCCCAATAATGGGGCTTTCATAATCAGAACAGGGGTTGGGGGTATTTTATTTACAAGTATATTCAGGAACCCCTTGAAATTTCACCGGCAATTTCACGGCCCTACATTTCCTGGTAATAAATTCTCGTCAACGTGTGGGTATATACTTCGCTGCGGAGCATCAGATCCATGCATCGGAATTTGGCAACCTAGCAGCGGACCAATCCATGATGGAGTGCACAAGCTGGATCAGTGAATCATTGCAAGATACTGCCAACATTGAGTTATATCATTGACTGCAGGGGTGGACGCGGGAACATGCAACTGCATGAAAACATGCGAAGATCATCATCCGTGTCGTAGTGTTCTAGAGCAGCACCATGTCGCGATGGCGAAATTCCGCGGAGGCGGCAGTAGGAGTGGTCATCGTAGTAGTAGTGGTCGTCGTGGTACAGGTCGTAGCAGTAGCAGTAGCAGTAGCAGTAGCAGTAGTAGTAGTAGTAGTAGTAGTAGTAGTAGTAGTAGTACTAGCAGTAGTACTAGTAGTAGTACTAGTAGTAGTAGTAGTAGTAGTAGTAGTAGTAGTAGTGGTAGTAGTAGTAGTAGTCGTCGTCGTAGTAGTAGTAGCAGTTGTAGCAATAGTAGCAATATGGGAAGTAGCAGTAGCAGAAGCAGTAGTCACAGCAGTACCGGTAGCAGTGCTTGTATCGGTAGCCGTAGCGGTAGCAGTAGCAGTAGCAGTAGTAGTAGTAGTAGTAGTAGTAGTAGTAGTCGTAGTCGTAGTCGTAGTGGTAGTAGTTGTAGCAGTAGTAGTAGTAGTAGTAGTTGTTGTTGTTGTAGTAGTAGTTGAAGTAGTAGCAATAGAAGTGGCAGCAGTAGTGGCAGTAGCCGCAGTAGTGGTCGTCGGGGTGGCGGTGTTGGGTGGGGTAGTAGAATTGGAAGTAGAGTAGCCAACCGCCTTCGATCCAAGCCGTAAGTCACGCCCTACATTGCAACCTCAAACCCTAAACCATTAAACCAAGAGCTACCTTTCGCATGTCAGTGCTCGGTTGTCATACCGGAAGACCCCACAGATGCGGTCAGTATGTCCGAACACGCGGGTGGAGCTCTTGCCTGTGTGGCTTTGTATCAATGGGCACCGTACGGAAACCCTTCATCCTCAGATGTATAGGATAATACAGGAGCCTAAAGCATTACCAGTATTTTTTTTATGGCTGCTTACTGATTACATTTCTACTATAACGGAGCCCAGACCCTATTCTATACAATTATTAACGCCCCTACATTCATTTGGGGGTTGAGGGTTTGGGTTTAGGGTCTAGGGACCCCTGTTGCGAAGTAGGATCCGAAGCTTCCATCGTAGATGCAAGTCAAAAGGGTCTGCTGATTCATGAAGGCGCGAAACTTTGGTGTTCTTCTTGCAACTCTCAGTGGCTACTTGTTATGGTTATTCACAGTCATGTTTATACCAGTCGCCGTGGCTGTTTCCAGTGAGGCCACTGTGAGGTTTTGATATTCCCGCCGTTGAGAAGTGTTGTATGAGAGAATCAGTATCAGTGGGAAGGGTAGGAAGAACGACTGCAGCAGAGTCGCGTGTGTAGTCTTTCCCAGCATGGCCGAAGCATTCATGTCATTGAACATCGGCAGAATCGTCATGATTGTCTTGTGCTGTATACTTAATAAAACCAAAAAGCTTGTATAAATCTAAGACATCCATATTTTCCAACATCTGTATATCTGCATCTACATGTGTATATACACATGCGGCGCATGTGCATGTTATGTATGTGTACATGTCTGATATATGTATACATATATATATATATATGCTTATATGCTTTAAACTTCAGCATATGCCTCTCTCTTATATAAGTATACACATTGAGTATATGCATTAAATGTACAACTTGTGATAGCGTGCGACAACATCAAACTCGCATCATAAATTCAATACAAAATGCACTAGATTGGTATCATATCGTGTCATATCTTGTCATGCCATGCCATCCATATCGTGCCTCATCGTAACATAAACATCAATATTGTATAACATGAACTACTACAACGTAACGTGAACTCGGCCATATCTTACAATGCAATCATACACTATACGATGCTGCACTATACTATACTGTACTGTAATGTACCATACTATGTTGTGCTATACTATGGTGTACTATACGATACTGTACTCTAATGCAAGTAGTGTGGCATATGGCATGAACAGATGGGCCATGATGCAACAGCGCATGGGATAATTCTACATATATGCATATGTCAGACTCATGTGCCACATATGCGCTTGTGTGTATATATGAATACATATGTATACTTATATATATATATATATACACACACACCAGTCACACCAGTATAGTGTAGTATAGTAGAAGATAAGATAAAATACGGTGAGACGTTATAAGAGGGTACAAGGAAATGCAATAAATCTGAGATCATATATGCGTTGTATAAAGTAATAGTGCAAGCACAACAAGTCAATATGATATAACATGACATGATACACGATAATAAAAGCCAATGCGAGCTAGTCGAAGATAGCGTAAGCAGAACGAATGCGGTTTAATACCAGATAACGTAAAATAGTATGTAGATAACATATGTTAGTATAAGATGAGTGTACTCTTATATACTGTAATATAAGAAAACAAAAACAACATGAGACAACAGTGTACGTCATGACATATTTTAACATACTGCGTCTTAACACAAAATGTTGTAGTTCGACGCAGTGTAGTAAAGTATATCATAGTATAGCATAGTATAGTAGAGTATAGTATAGTAGAATATGCTGTAGTGAAGTAAAGTATAGGAAATACATAGTAAAGGATAGTAAAAGTCAAAGCACAGTACAGTACCCATGTTTGCATAGTCTCGCATCATGCCATGGTATAAGATAATGTAACAGAATAGAATACAATATGCTACTGTTCAAGATATACCAACTCACCACACTATTCAATAGCACATTGCAGTGTAATATGAGATAACAGAAGTTGTGAGCTGTTTTTCTCATAGGAGAATATTATATGACATGCACATATATATATATATAGAGCTACCAGATGATATGTTGCAATATACTGCAATAGATTGTAATGCAACATCACATACAAATCACAACACGCAATACCGTTGTGTAACAGAGCATTGCAGAACACGACAGAGCACAAAGCCACACAAAAGAAATTGCAGTAGTTTGACATAGCAGAACATAACATCATATCGTGTCGCATGTTGAAATGGAATCTAAACTCGTCTTCCAGCGCCAGCACTTCGCCTTTGTCATCATGCAAGGGGTGCTCCAAACGAGTGCTTTCCGGAGTGTTAGTGGGTTTAGGGCCAGGGTAAACCCTAAGCCCTAAAGCCTAAACCCTAAACCGTAGCGAGTTATACAGGCGCCCCTGAACCTTTACATGTGCGACGTTGGGCCCCAAGCCCCAAGCTTCAAATCCTGAGCTCCTCAAAGAAGACTCAAAGCCGTAAACAGCCCGAACTTTCAGCCAGTAACCTCGACAACCGAAGACAGCAGGTTTCAGATTCGGGGTTACTAAACCGAAGTAATATGATCTTTTCACATTGTTTACAAGAGCTGTACGTAGGGCCGTCATGCCGTATTGTTCTGGGACCTAGAAGGGGACCCTAATTTAGAGAACTAGCCATAGAGTTTTATGAGACCCGCATGAAGCATTTCTTATCGGCCTAATCCCCTAAGCCCTAAACCCGGTTAGTGTGGTAGCCCTAGAGTGCCAAGAGCTCCATCACAAGATATGGATAACCCTGCTTGCCGTGAAGGCATGGAACGGACCTGTAGATTTCATTCCTAGGCATCGGCATGCACGCATTCACAGCGGCGTATCGGGCTTCGGGTGGAGGTTTTGGGGTTAAGGGTTTGGGGGTTATGGAGTCACGGTGTCGCTATGTGGGTTTATTGCTGCTGTGACATCAGAGGCAAATGCGCTACGTAGTAGTAGTCGTCGTCCGTAATAGTAGTAGTAGTAGTAGTAGTAGTAGTAGGAGGAGGAGGTGGAGGAGGAGTTATATTAGTAGCAGAAGAAGTCGTCGGAGTGGCAGTAGTAGTAGTAGTAGTAGTAGTAGTAGTAGTAGCAGTAGTAGTAGTAGTAGTAGTAGTAGTAGTAGCAGTAGCAGCAGTAGTAGTAGTAGTAGTAGTAGTAGCAGTGGTAGTAGCTGTCGTCGTAGTAGTAGTAGTAGTAGTAGTAGTAGTAGTAGTAGCAGTAGTAGCAGTAGTAGCAGTCGTAGCCGTCGTGGTAGTAATAGCAGTAGCAGTAGCAGTAGCAGTAGCAGTAGCAGTAGTAGTAGTA
>CAJNDV010035245.1:11279-26815 GCA_905221635.1 Symbiodinium sp. CCMP2456
AGTAGTAGTAGTAGTAGTAGTAGTAGTACTAGTAGTAGTAGTAGTAGTAGTAGTAGTAGTAGTAGCAGTAGTTCGTCGTCGTCGTCGTCGTCGTCGTCGTCGTCGTCGTCGTCGTAGTAGTAGTAGTAGTAGTGGCAGTAGTAGTAGTAGTAGTAGTAGTAGTAGTAGCAGCAGCAGTAATAATAGTAATCGTAGTAGTAGTCGTCGTCGTCGTAGTAGTAGTAAGTACGTAGTAATAGAAAGAGCAAATAGTAGTAGTAGTAGTAGTAGTAGTAGTAGTAGTAGTAGTAGTAGCAGTAGCAGTAGTAGTAGTAGTAGCAGTAGCAGCAGCAGTAGTAGTAGTTTTGGCAGTACTAGCAGTAGTAGTAGTAGTAGTAGTAGTAGTAGTAGTAGTAGTCGTTGTCGTCGTCGTGGTGGTGGTGGTAATAGTAGTAGTCGTGTAGTAGTCGTAGTAGTAGCAGCAATACAAGCAGCAGTAGCAGGAGGAGCGGAAGCATTGGAAGCACGAGGTGGCAGAGCAACAGTAGCCACGGAGCATGGCCCAAAGAGCTGTAGATGTCAAAGGTGGAACAACTGAAGCAGCAGCAGGTAAAGGACCGTGCAAACCTGAGACCCAACATCTTAAAGCTTTGCACATCCACTTGGAATCCGAAACTTACATGTTCGGCTAGGGATGAACAGATCGGTTGCAACTTTTGCGGCTTGGGTCCGGCCCGCTTTGATCGCCGCCCAAGACAGACTCGGCCTAAAAGGACATACTGCTCAGGGGCTCCATGGCCGCCGCCCGTCACTACTCGGATGCTCCGTTTTGTATATCTGGGCCTCTGGAATTCTGCAAGCAGTAGCCATGTGTCTCATGACGGCTCCTCAAGATTGGATAGGTTGTAAGACCTCCGTGCCTTTTGGTTTCTCTCTGTAGAACCTTTCCGCCACATGAAGGGGATGCTTGATGGGCACAGTGATCAGGTCCCTCAGTATTGTCGCTGCTGCGACCATGCCTTTACCATCACAAAGACTGGAAACCACGGAAGAGCGCCTTGGGGGACACCGAGGCTGAGGTTGTGGCAAGACTGAGAGGTTGGAGCCCTTCATGCGTATATGTGCGTGTGTGTGTGTGTGTGTGTGTGTGTGTGTGTGTGCGTGTGGGTGGGTGGGGAGTATCGTTTCATGGCATGATTGATGGGACGAGCTGCGCCGGGGTATTCACATCGCCATCTCTAGAGACAAAGTTAGGGTCTTCACCCTTACAGGGTCCCGAAGTCCCAAGGGCTGAAGCTCTAAATTGACCCTAACTCTGACTCTTGTCCGGAAGGGTTGTCCAGGACACAGACTACACCGAAGCCGCCTCGACACGCCCTCGGCGCCAGGAGCCTCAAGGCCCTTTCGCTGACTTCCCGTCGATCTTTCGATTTTTTCTTGCCCTTCTGTCCGATAGACAATCAATTAATTTACCGGCAACCCAACCTGCAACACATCCGAGGTAAGTCGATTGATCGGGATAGCAAGTGGGCTGCAGAGGTCCAATACTAATCCTACAGGGCTAGGCAGCTTTGAGTGTTCAGGGCTGGGTCCAACCGCAGAAATGTTACTTACACCTCTCCGTCAGGAAACAGATTCCTGAACAGGGGGCGAAGCAGTTGGCTGCTGGTTTGCACACATTTGGTTCTCTAGGTGGTGCAAGATTGCCTTCATCCAACGTAGTTTCGCTTATCCTCACATGAGGCCGACATGACGAGAGGCCGAGATCGCCAACATTGTTGCCAACACAACTCCGCTCGTGCACAACCCCACTTCTTTGGCCTTCCTGACCAGGTTCAGCTACATCGACAACAACGACGATCTTTTCCTGCAGCATTGTTTCTTTTCTTTTGATGTGATGTATCTGTGGTGACAATCGGCCCCTAACCCTACAGAAAAACTGTGAACCTCCCTAGCGACCCTCTCTAACGACCTTAACTCAACACCCCAACCTATAAATCCTGAGTCCCTGAGCCCCAAACTCTTACTACACTACTACACCCCCTAGGCCCTAAATTACTACACGGCTGAAGCTCTACAGTCTCGACTCGTCCTTGGGCCTTGCCTGGCTGAGGCTACTCCGTGCTCTTCCCTGTGCCTGGACGCTTGAAAGAGCTCAGGATATTCCTGAGAATGGGCTCGCATGCATGACGGCTTAGGGTTTAGGATAGTCCTGCAACTAAGCTGCGATGAGCAGCATGAGTGGCAAGTTCTTGCTTTGTGCTTCCTTCAACGACCATTCTTGTTCAGTTCCCTCGCAGCCTGGCAAAACCCAGGTAGGTCAAAGTCTGGCTCCCATGACAAGACCTTCTCCAAGCCTTGTGATTGTCACAGGCTTAAACAATTTCGGGATGCTGGCGGCAGACCGGGCAAGAGCCCGAGGACCTCCGCGCTGTGAACCACTCCATAAGGCATGCCTGACGAAGAGGTGTCGGGTTTTGGCGCTCTTGCTATAGAATCCTATAGTGCCGTTTAAGGGGATCCTTTTATGGAACCCTATACTAGGCTAACCCTTAAGGCCTCCTTTAAGGGGATGCAGCCTTCTCATGCTGGGCTTCTGGTAGGAGGGAGATTTTGGGGTCTGAGCGGAAGTTCCAAGCCAGTGCCGTGCACCTTGTACTGTGTTGTTCTGTTATATCCTGTTCTCTTCTGTTCTAGTCTAGTCTATCCTGCTCTTTTCTATTCACTTCTAATATTCTGCTCTACTCTGTTCTATTATATATTCTGCTCTACTCTGTTCTTTTTTGTTCTGTTTTACTGGAGTACTCCTTAGCTTCGCCAAGTCCGGCACAGCCCGAAGCCAGGATCCTTCTGCTTCCTTGCTCTCTTGGCTTAGGGTTTAGGGTTTAGGGATTGGGGATTAGGGTTTAGAGCTTAGGGTTTAGGGTCTAGGGTTTAGGCCTTGGCCCCCATGGCTGGCTCCGAGAACGCACTCGCCTCAACTTCTTTTTCGGTGCTCGAAGAGCTAGCGATGCGTATGTATATGTATGTTTGCACATCTACATCATACACACATACATGCATACATCCGTCCATCCACCCGTCCATCCATCCATCCATCCATCCATCCATCCATCCATCCATCCATCCATCCATCCGTCCATGCATGAATACCTGCATCTACAAACCTATACATACATCTATACACCTAGGCACCTATACCTCTATGCATACATACATACTTACATACATGCATACATACATGCATGCATACATACGTACATTTCTACATACATACATGCATACAGACATACATGCATGCATGCATTACATGCATGCATGCATACATACAGGCATGGACACATACATACATACGTACATACAGGCATGCATACATACATGCATGCATACATACATGCATACATGCATACATGCATACATACATACATACATACATACATACATACATACATACATACATACATACATACGCGTTATAGAATGGTACACATACGTATACTACAAAACCAGCTTGATTCTTCGGGCCATTCACATTCCATTAGGTAGTGCCCAATAGCTTACACTGAAAAGCCCTGGTCTCCCAGCAGCCTCGTGGTAAATGTGCCCACAGGGCAACAAAGAGATGACGTCCGGGCCCTTGAAATCCTGTCACTGGGAATAGGTTTGTTATTGCACCCAGAGACTCAAATACCCCTTAATTAAGGAATACACCTTAAATTATAGTAGGATCCCTAATCTGATTTAAGGTATATTCCTTAATTAAGGGGTATTGGAGTCTCTGGGCATTACATCGCATATGCATAAAACATCGATATGTTATCTAGGCTATATCTTACCACTTAAATTACTTTGGTGTGCATTTTGTTTGATTTGTTCGTGGTTTTGGTTATGTCCTTACAGGCATGGAGCTACTTTAGCACATGAATTGGGACAGATTAAGAAATACATATATATATATATACACACACATATATATATATATATATATATATAGAGAGTAAATACAACAGGTAATGACAACCCGGCAGAATTTCGGGTTGGAGACGCTCCAATCCTACATCCTCTGCAGCCTGGCGAACCGTTTGTACGGCTTCGGAGGATGTGTTCTTGGCAAGTTGTCTGTTAGAAGGTCCTTACACTGCCTTCAGCAACAACTTCTCAATTTCTGAAGAATTCGTTTTCTGGATCGGCTGGGCCATTTGAGCCCAGAATGCCTCTGGGCTGCTGCTGACATTCAGTTTCGATCTGTCGGAAGTTGTACAAACATAGATAGATGCACAACTCACGAACACTATGCATCCCTAAACCCTTGGGCCCCAAACCCGCAATCCCGAACTCCGAACAGATGACCGTCACTTGACTGCCGGCTTCGGTCCTCCAGACAACAAAGGCACGTCTGCTGTACCCACCTCATGTCTTGTTACAGGGATTCCGGCTAGAATACTTTCTGTACATCTCTTCTCAGTTGTTCTAACTGCTGAAAGTTGGGAGTCGGTTGCAATGTCTTTCGTCCCTCGGCCGGTGCAGGGCTGCGAGGGGATCATCTCGAGGTCTGGTCAGTCTGAGGTCTTCCCCGGCGCCGTTGCAGTCGAGGCACGTCTGTGTCGGCAGTACATCTGCTTTCTGAAGCACTTTCCTCGATCCAGTTACGGCAGCTCTGGGATAAAGGGCGACATGCGTTTCGAAACCTTGAGCAGCTCGGGGGCAAGTCTGTCCTACATGCACCTTCTCCGGTGGGTGGGACATGAAAGCTTGGCTCACACCAGCAGCGACCTCCGGACAGGCGGAAACAAAAAGGAAGCACCGGGCACATCTTTGGAAATTCCTCGAAATCCCGGCGTTGTCTCCGAGGGAACAGAGGTTTGACACGAACACATGACCAAAGTATCCTCACCATAACAGGCACAACCAGGAGTTGAACTCGGACTTGGTATGAGCCTTTAAACACATACCTCCGGCACATCTCTAGCCTTCCTCCAGCCGCAGTTGCGCGAGCCCTGGCACAACCAACCTTCACACAGCACGAAGGATGCCTAATCCGTAAAACATGTTAAACTATTCTACACGAACCTAAAGTCCGTTCCTCGCAAATCCCATAACGACAGATTTCGCCTGACTCGACCCTGAGACAGAGACTTTGTAGGTCTGGCGGTGCCGGCAGCAACCCCAACCTCTGCACAGGGCCAAGGGCTTGGGATTTTTTTGGTCCCCTACACCCTAAGCCTTACAGGGTGAGCAAGGTCTGAAAGTACATCGCGTCAACTGCCTTGAGGCTAAGGTTCATAGGTCTCGTGTTCAGCGCTACTACTGGTAGAAACACAAAGCCATAGGGTCGGGAACTAGCTGTTGGACATCTTGCCTGATGGTTCAAGAGAAATGTTGAGTTTCCAGTACCGAAATAGTCCACAAGGCGGGGCTTTGTGTGTCTTTCCCCCATGTACAGGTTGTGAGCATCTTCGGCTCTTGAACTGTACGAGTCATAGAGCCCCAACCCACTCATCCCTCAGCCGATGCTCAAACCAAAACCCTGAAGTTCCGAAGGAACTGCGAGCACTTAAAAGCAAAGCTGACCTGCATCAGTCGGAACTCGGGACGCCCCGTAGCCAGTGACTGAAACGGCATCGACGCCCACCTCAACTGTCTCGTAAAAGGCCCGAGGGCTTCGTGCTCTGTGTTAGGCTGCGCATGGAGATTTAAGCTGAAGCTCCCAGTGAGATGCCGCTGACGACACTGAGCGCCTGGTGGATGTATTTCTTGGGAGGGTTGCAATGTCAGTCCAAGGCACACATGTTCATGGGAGTTCCGGGATATCTCCTTCTCCTCCTGGCGCGTCGCCTGGTGCACGGCTTGTAAACATGACTTCGTCAACAATGCCGAAACGACCAGCTAAGAGAGTCTCAACCACGTCCCTCTCCCTTAAGCCTTGATTGGGCCTCATCAAGACATGAAACCGCTGTTTCCGAGGAAAGAAGCCTACAAGAGTTGCAGACAAACTCAGATTACATGAATAGAACCGGGTCTGTCGGAGTATACCGACAAGCGCAATGGCAGCCTGCTGGTGTAAGTGGCACCGGACCAAAGCCATCCACGAGAGGCTTCCGGTCAGGAACCTAGGTGTGCACCGTGGCTTTAGGAATTAAGGGACTTTAGGGCTTAGGGTTTAGGGTTTAGGTTTTAGGGCTTAGGGTTTAGGGGGGGTTTATAGAGCGATGTAAAGAAGTCGGACACCTGCACTTGGCAAGAATACATTGGGTGGTAATCGCTGGGTCTGTTTGAAGAAACAGTCTTATCACCATGTCGATGCACTGTCGATCTTGGCAGTTCCTGTCCCAGGAGTGATGACTAAACATATTATTGGGGAAACAATATTTTTTCCCAAATAATATGTTTAGTCCTTCATCTCAAGATCGTAAGATTCGTCCTAGACCCTAAGGGCCCTACAGCTACACCCTAGGCCTGAAGCTCCCGAGTGCCACTCGGTAGATGGGGCTTCGGGTCTAGGTGGATCTTCTCGGCGGGCGGCCAAAAGCTACGGTCGCACTTAGGGTCCAAGGGTTAGGGTTTAGGGCATTAAAAAAAGTTTAAAAGTTTGCACCCAAAAGCTGAGTGTGGCTGAAGACCTATGAATTGGGCTTTCTTCCAGTACAAGCCAGCTGGAGGGGGCACAGGTAGGACCGATGCAGCGACGACCACGACGGATGTAATTACACTGAAGCACTCATGCATTCACCGGCACTTCTGTCGAGCCTAGGCTGACAGCATGCTGCAGATCCACTCAGCCTCTACACTGGAGCTACAGTGAGAGAAGCGAGGAGTTGGACAAATCCCTCTCGAATCTCCTCCCACGGAGCTCAACCTGTCCTCTTCTGTGCTGGCCGTCATACAGACTATGACTATGCAGTCGTCAAGCCGCCAAATTGGAAACCTTCCCAACCCCGATCCCAAGGCCCCATACCAGTCCGGAGTGTGCCAACACTCCAACGAACCAGTTTTTCAGCTCGGGAGCGTCATGCAGACTAGCGCAAACATCAGCTCCTGCACCATTGCCCCGCTGGGCAAGACGGCCTGGGAAACAAACGCCCCGGTGCATGCTGATTTGGTTGGCCCAGCGAATCGGGCCGTCATCAGCTGGATATTGCATCTTTCTTGCAAATGCCTGCTGTAAGCAATTTTGGTTGGTGGGCTGGTAGGGTCCCAGAAGGGGGTATTCGAGAGTCGCCGTGCTCCACAATTCCTTTCACTTCTTGCTGTGGTTTTGCTCGGCGGCTGTCGGTTTGGGGCAACCCGGTTGGATCTGTTGAGTGAAGCCAAGGCACGTAGCAAGCCATAAAAAAGAGTCCCAAGATCATAAGCACGACGGAGCTGGCTAGAAGAAGCCTCACCTTGAGCATCACAGGCCGTGCTTTCGGACAATTTCGAGAGAAGAGGATCGTGTATGCGGATTACAGAAGACACCTGCAGCGTCTTGAACACTACAGGGCCTACAGTGTGGACCAGGATTAGTACATGAAAATATGGTGTACTATATAGTATATTACAGTATATGATAGCATGTTATAGTTTACTAGACCAGAGTAGATCATAGCCGCAACGAATAAGATAAATCTGCAGAGGCAGCTAGTGCCAATCACGTGCCTCGAAACTGTCTGCCTGACAACTTGCTTGCACTTGTGGCAGTCTCAGTTGTGCTTATGACAAGGTGGTATACGATATAGGGGTACTGTCTACTTGAGAAGCTATTCCTCGGCTTCTGCGCAGCTGCATGCTTGAAGGCAGTTGGGCCCTGAGGGATTCCCATGAAAATGGTGGTTCAGACCTTCGAAGCACGAAAGAGGAGTCTTCAATTTCTCAAATGAAGCCATTGATAGTCCAAGCTAGGCTCCTGGCAAACACCCAGAACTTGAACCACTGGAGTCACTAGAGCCTTCGGGGACGAGTTCAAGTCCTAGCCGCTGACAGCGGCGCACCCGAGAGATCGTCAGCAGGGATGGCTGCAGCCCTTCGAGACTCCATTCGTCTCAGCTCTTCCATGGCGGAAACCACGTACAGGGAACTCCGGCAAACTTCCGATGATCTGTGAAATGCCTGCGGAAGCACAGAGTCACAACGTCCTGGTAGTGCAGGCCAGCACTGATTTAACCATTCGGAACTGGTATAGACCATGAGCCGCTGTGACATTGTAGCACCGTGCCCTAACAGCACGCACATGGTGGTGCTGCCGTTCTCGCTAAGAGCAAGTGTGCAGCTGAGCTACATCGGTCTACTTCGCGGTTCATGGCTGTCTTTGTGTGCTTATGACTGAAAGAGAGCGAGAGAAAGAGAGAGCGAGAGAGAGAGAGAGAGAGCGATATACATAGTATATGATGCAACATTTGCAGAAAGTTCGTATGCACAGAAGCACACACTCGCACGCTTTCGGGTCCCGCCTCGGTCGCAACTCGGTGCACCAAGCTCTACTCAAAAATAGCCATGACCCGCACGTGCCCACTTAGAGATTCAAAGTTGGGTCGAGACACGATGTAGAAGGCACATAGCAGCCTTACAAACCCCTTAATCTCTAAACCCTGAACCCTAAACCTTGTCCTTGGTCTTTGCGAGAGAACACCTCTAGGACACTGAGAAAGCTGAAAAAACCCAACATTCAACCTTTCAACCTCAAGCCTTACACCCCAACTTCCCGACTCTAAAGTCTCCTGCAAGGCGGTAAACGTGGAGGGCCCTTCGATCATCCAGTGTGCGGACAGACTTCCGGCCCTCCTTGAAACACAGGGGCGCTGACGTAGAGGTTAGGGAATTCAAAGGCCTCCCGCTCATTACGCAGTTTGAGGATGAAGGGCTCGGAGGTTTGGGGGATTAGGTTTTTGGCCTTTCGGGTTTACGGTTTGCTCCGTGTTTCTGCCTCTCTGAGGTACTGCGCGATGTGGGATGTGAAGCGAAGTAGGGGTCGTTAAGATTCTTGTCCCACAAACACACCCTCTTCCGTTTCGAGCCGGCCTGCACCCTTGCTGCTATTCCAAAGTCTGACCCGGCTGCACCAGAAAGCCAGCACTTATGTACTCTGTCTTGAATCAACTTTCACCACTTATACCTCTTCTTTCAGCACCGACATCCGAAGCAGAACATTCGACATACTTAGCGGATGCGGCCTTCCGATTCCATGCCCTGAACAGACCTCCAAGCCTTCTCCCCAAAAAAACCCTCAGACTCCAGTCTTCAAGACCCATCTTCTCCCCAGGGCCAAATCAAAATTAAAAAAAGCCACAGCGTCTACTCTGGGCTGAAGTGCCCGCATCGTTCGCTTCAGCGGGCCGTAGGCATCGGGCTCTTCCGACACGAACCTCGTCATGCAAACACCCGGTCTGACAACTCGGGGCCATTACCGTAAGAAGGACCACTACTGCTCAGACGCCTACTGTCGCAATGAGGATACAAGCTTCGTGTCCTCGGAAAGGCGGGGTAAGTGTGACTTCGGCCTTCGCATTGTGCGATGAGACGCAGCTTGAAGCGGGTGACATGGCTACAGGGCACATCGAAGACACCTCTACTGCATTTTTTCGGCGAGATATGCAACAATGTAGACTTTGGGATATGCAGCTGACCGCAGCCTAGAATGCCAGGCAGCACGGCGCGTGTCTGAAACATGCATGACATAACCATGTTCTAATGCCCGCGAAGAAGGAATCCAAAAACAGCGCATGTGTTGAAGGACCCGGGTTCCTTCAAAACTTAATCCTCTTAGACTACTGCAATCGACCAGGGAGGGGTTTCAGGTAGGATTTGTCGAGCCTACTTGGCCGTCGTGGTGTTGTGGAAATCCGCCTAGCTCAAGCTCCTCTCCCACCAAGTCGCGCCACGTGTCCATCAGATCGAGTAGAGGCAACTGCTGCATCGCAGAACGACGAGGAGTCCTACAGGCCAGTTGCCGTGAATGTTGGGATGCAGAGTAGCACTCCATATCTGGCGCCATTACCGTTGGGTTCTGCCCTACAGCTCCATTGGTTCTATCTATAGCTTGGGGGAATCAGGGTGTTCGTCTTCATGCTGAGACAATGAGCAACCATGCGCACACAGAACTGTCCTGGACGCAGTTCCAGATGGGTCGTAAAGCAACCGATACAAGCTAGATTAACAAGCAGGCAGATTCTATAGACGTATCAAGCGTTGGCTGGAAGGATACACTGATGGGCATGTACTGTACAAGTGAAGACCGATCGGTGAATGGCTAGACAAACAAACGAACAAGGGTTCGTAATCCCTTGATTATCCGTGTATGCACCCGCCAGAGAGCGTCTTCTTTTCTGATAGTTCTAGCACTAATTCACCAAATTTTGACGCGTGCTGCTGTACACAGCAATTTTACGTTCATGTGGGTTCTGCTTTTATGTAGTTTGTTGTTCGTACTAGTACATGGCATCAGGGTACATGTAAATATTTGTCAGCTGCCCGCAGCTATCTTTGTATGCTATCTGTAAACCTGCAGGGTACTAGAGCATACATAGCGAGATAGCGACATAGCCGAATCTGTATCGGTACTATATCTGATTAGACAATATGGGTATACATACATGCATGCATAAATACATACATATACGCATAGATAGATACATACATACATACATACATGCATGCATACATAGACATATACATACATAGACATATACATACATACATACATACATACATACATACATACATACATACATACATCCATGCATGCATGCATGCATGCATGCATGCATGCATGCATACACACATACATTCATTCATACATACATTCATACTTACTTACATACTTTTTTCTTTATAACGGAGTTAAACCGAATACCGGGATTCTAGTATTAGTTCGTGTTCTTAGTGAATGAACACATAAGCCAACTAGTTGTGACTATAGATATGCACACAGACGTGATTGTACGCATAAACGTATGTGTGTACACATGCTATGTAGAACAGTCGGCTGCTTTGCAATTGTATACACTGTTCTGCACTGCTGTCACGGCCTCGCGAACACGGGAACTGCACTGCCGCCCTCGACAAGCTTCCCGTCTTTGAGGTTTTCCTTCTGTTGTTTAACTTAAATCTGTGCTGGGAGATTTCTGCGGGTGCCTACCGCATAGCTAACACATCCCTATCGTCCTTTGCGCTCAGCGTGTCCACGAGATCTACGTCGACGACTAAGTCATATGCTTGTGGAAACCTTGGATGAAGGGTTTCTGGCCAAGATTCAGGGTTTTGAGGTGCCGGGGGCACTTCTTTGGGTGACAGGCAATATCCAAGTCCCCCAGGACTCCCACCTCTGCTGAAAGTCTTTGCAGCTGTGCAGCTCGAGCTGTTGACACAGCGCGAATGAAACTAAGCAAGTGCTTGCATATGCCATCGGACTCTCCGAGCAAAACTGTCTAGATAAGGTGTCAGTGTGCTATCTATCTGTCCCTCTCTCTCTCTCTCTTTGCGTGTGTGTGTTTGCGTCTGTCCGTTCCCACTGGCCAAGAGAGACACACACCGCAAAGGCCGGCTTGTATTCGTGCTGGCGGGGTACTGGCAGCCACCTGCATCAGCATCGCAAGCTATGTAGTTGACAACCCTTCTGTTTTCGATGGCGGAAGTATCTCGCACTGACTGCATAGTCACGGCACAGAAGCGTGATTTTCTGGACTCTGTTGCATACTGTTGCCCACTGCCGGTGCCCAACAGAATTATTTAGAGTGTGGTTCGGACACACGGCTCTCCACGTTCGAACATAGACAAGGAGTAGCTTAAGCCGAAGACGCTACATAGAAAGTATAGACCCTACATTAAGTTCAAGTACCCTGCACTACTGAGACCCAAAGCTTCGGAACAGATACGCTGTCATCAAGGTCATCAAGGTTCCCGCGGTTGCCTCGCCCAAGGCATATCGAGACCTGGGTTGATAGATGGCGTATTTCGCGTCCGTGCTTTTTGGTTGGACTTGGGGTACATCTCCGTTCTGAAGGCTGGCACCACAGACTCAGCTGATTCAACTTCCCGATCAGAAAATTCTGGCCGCTGCAGCGCCGAAGCCCTCTCTGTTCACAGACTACTGCAGCCTCGCTAATCAAAATCTTGCGGTGTGAAGCCCGGGGCTCAAAAGGGCAGAAACCGAAACCCCTGAACCCTAAAGCCCTAAAAGCACGAACATGCCTCCTTGAGTCCGAGACGCGCTCCACGCGCCTGACAGGTGATCCAGAGACTCGAAGGCGCCGAGCTCGGCCAAAGGCCTGCAAGCAAGTGAGAGTAATTTAAAAGCAAAACGGTTCATGAATATAGTGGTTTAATATGGTATTGGTATAGTATGATATGGTTGAGAATAGTATTGGTATAGAGAAATACAGTTTCAATATGTTTCAATGTAGTCTCAGGCCTGTTGTATGTTGAAGGGCATTTGCGCAGTGTGAGCTTATCAACTTCGAAGGACTCACTTTCTACTGGTGTGAAGCTGAATATGGTTGGTCCAACATCGCCGACATTTGCAGGAAGCTTGGGTTTGAAGGTTGGATTGTTCAGGGCCGTGCCGTCATATTGGCGTTTTTGGGGGTCTCTAGCTGCTTTCAGGATTGATGTCTTGCCGGTAAATCTCCAACCCTGAATTGCGCTCATGGGCACTGCTAAGCAAGGTTGCAAAGATCAAAGTTGGCTGTGCAACATCTGCATCATTCTATAACTGCCAGCGTCGGGCGCAGGGGATGTTGGAAGACTCCACTTCCTTGAAACACCCGAAGAACAGCCTCTGCACGATGCCATTTGGAAGCCACGGTGCATATCAACGCGAGTGTGCCTCCCCCACCCCGGCCACCTCGTGCATGGCCTAGCCTAGGAGTGTGGGCTCCATGTCATATGTATATGTATTATATATATATATATTTATATTTATATATGTATGTGTGAGACTGTATGTACATATAAATATATGCACACACACACGTATAGACACACACACACATATGTAAAAAAGGTGCAAGCATACGTACAGAGTCGCAGGTTGTTTATATATGATATGACATGACAAGATGTGACATGGTCTGCAATAATATATTTGATATATGTGAGACTGTAGGGTATGGTATTGATTTGACGTGACGAGATATGTTGTGACATGCTGTCACACTTTGTTAGTATACATTATATCATGTTACAATATGAGTTATACAGTACCATACTGTACCATGCCGAACTACACTATACTATTCTGTACGATACGGTACTAGACTGTAGTACACTATACTCTATTGAACTATACCAAGTTGAATGAGACCATATGTTTAGAATTATATGTGTTATCTTATGTAATATGACAACACATGATGTTACATTTTGCCATATGAGCCTGTATCTCATCATGTCACCTTACAACATCTTTTGTTATATCATGATGCATCACAAAACAACGCATCATGAGACATTCTGTTCTAACATATTAAAAAAAGTTGTGGGCAACTGTCAACACCATGGCCCTTTGGAGGGGGAACCCTATATACTTCTACTCTTGATACATCACCCTACATTTCTTTAACGCTAAAGGGACTCTAACTTTAGACAAGCAGCAACGATATCGTATAGTGTCGTAACTCTTCTCGTCTTATCGTATCTTGTACCATCTCGTACTGGTCTTACATTGTCTTGTCCAATTTTCTTTGCCACGTTACTCGGTGTTGCTTCACTAAACTAGCTTATGCTTAAAGTTAAAGTATACTGTTTAGATATATTTACATTGCATGCAAATTCAGTACATTGCATTACAACGCAGTACATTATGTGAATTGCATTGCAGCGCATTGCATTACATGGTTTTTACTCATAATACATCGTGTTATGTTGTGTTATATTCTCATAAATTTTACCATGTTACAAAGTTCTTACATGTTATATAGTCTTATCACATGTCATATTTCAGTATGACATAAAATATCGTGCTGTTTTGCGCTGTATTGTATTCTGCTCTATCAAACTATGTTGCATGGTATCATAGTATAGTATATCATGTCTTCTTTTCTCATGATATGCTCCGAGCTGTAACCCCTAACTAGCCTGGCTCTGAACCAGGCAGCCCTAAACCCCAAACCTCCTGCGGAAGGCACACTCCACGCCTTCGCTCCGTCGCCAAGGGCTCGGAGTCCTGACCTCTCCTGGGTTGAGCTTTAAGATTCTCCTTTATGGGATGTAGCAAGGGAGTCTAAGTCTAAGTCTAGGGCCTAGGGCTTGGGGGCGTCGCTTGGGGAACGTGTGACTCTAACCGATGACCGAGACTTCAACCTTAAACCCTAAAGAAAGAGGAAGTGGAAATGCGTCTATCCCGGCAACCGGAAGCCCAAATTAAGGAAGCCCTAAACTTTGACATCCTAATCTACGGGTCTTGATAACTGGTACAAGTCACTCAGTCATGGCGCCTCTTATATATGCCCCGAACCCCTATTCGAAGCAGAAAGGTCCCCATAATAGACGCCGCAACAATGAAATAAAGACCTAACAATCCCTGAATCAAAGAATTATGTTCCACTCATGCAGGCCCCGAACTCTAAACCCTAAATAACCCCAAACCCTAAACCCGAAACCTAAGTGCCCAGCCGCTGAAGGTGTGAGGAAAGCTGCGACACGAAGTCGCCGACTGAGGCTCGGAAGGTTTCCAAGGCTCCCCAAGACCCTAACTTAACAAGGTTTAGGGTTTAGGGTTTAGGGTGCCTTGATAGTTAGAACAGGATTCCTGTAAGTAAAGGATGCTCTGAGGGGTTCATAGGGGTTACTATGAGGATTCTAGAATCTAGGGCTCTGGCCTTCATAATCAAACAAAGAGTTTAGGGTTCTAGTGATCTTGAGGGATCTACGGTGGCTATTGAATCACATTGGTACTCCTTGAGGCTATGTCCAAAGAGCGCAAGGTTTGCCATAAACAACAGACCATTTCGAAGGGTGTCGCTACCACGCTCGACAATGTTGCGTTCATGAATAAAGACCCCCCGCCGCATCACCATCGTTGCCCGACGATCGCTTTACCACGTCCTTGGTTGTCATTATGATCATCGCCATCATCGTCATCATCACCAATAACTAATCATCGAGATCATTGCGAGCAACACGATCCCGTATCCCTGACTTTGTTGCTACCACTTCAGTATACCTTTTCATATTCCAGCAAGGCCTTCGTAGCCCACGATCAGGATGGCACAGCCCGTCGGCGCCTTGCACACTGTCCAATGGCTTCCAGGTACTGCTACTATGGTTAGTTACTCTCGCCATGCTCTGGCAATGTTGAGCAAGTGCTACAGCTGTTACGACTCGTGCGCCGCTGGCATCGGCGAGGCTTCAAACGAGTAGCTGGCTTGCAAACTCCAGTGCTCGACAAAACTCTGACCGCAGCTGCAGAATCAGGGTCAACTGGATTCCAGATTTACATCTTTGACTGTCGGAAGCTCCGCGAGCCTCGAATTTGGCAACACGAAACAGCTGCCGGCACACGACCCATCACAAAACTGACCGTGTTCTTGTTTCAGGCATGTACGCTTCTTGCCGCCGCGGAGGGTCTGCTAATCCACGGCGGCGGG
>CAJNDV010035246.1:838-16269 GCA_905221635.1 Symbiodinium sp. CCMP2456
GTTGCTGGACGACGGTTCTCTTCTACCTTTGTTTGTCGCTAAGTGGTTTGTTGCCTTCCTTGCACAGTTTGGAGGGTTAGCTTGCTAAGAGGCTTGTGCAGCACGGCCGGTGCCGAACAGGGTAGATGACGTAGTTTTCGAACCTGCGGTTTTTGCCGGCCCTGTTTTGGTTAGCTCTTTGAAGCTTTCACCTTTGTATAATTTTCTTGAAGATTGTCATTCTTGATTTCTGAAGCTTTCTTACTTTAGGACCGAGTGCGGCAACCGCCGTCGACGAGGCCTGCTCACGCCAAAAAAACCAACAAGCGGTCGAGTATGCTATTGGCACTTACGACAGAAGATTTGTTTTCAAGTCGGGCCTGTTGGACTGGAAGACCCCTGGAGCTTTGTTGAGCCTGGTGGTGACGGACCTTTCGCGAGTCCCGAGAGATGATCATTAATGAGATGACATCCATCGAAGAGCACCGGAGCCAAGCAGCTAGGATGGTGTTTCTTACTGACGGTGCCCTGTGGAAAGGGGACAAGGGTAGCATTTATCCCATCTTGTGGGCGAGCAACCTCGTTCAGAGGGTTCGCTCCACGATGCAGGCAGAGGCCTACACACTTCAAGCAGGTGTGGAGGACGGCGACGTGCTGAGAGCAGCAGTCACCGACATCTTCGGATGCCTCGATATGAAAAGGTGGGAGGCTACGTCGGCCAAGTTTGTGAAGCAGATCTGGATGACAGATTGCAAGAGCTTGGAGCAGACGCTTTCGAATCCGAAGTGTAACAAGCACTCGCACAAGAGGTTGAGCATCGAGATCGCGTCTCTACGTCAAGAACTTTGGCGCAAGGTTGGTGAAAAGGCTGGCGACCCTTTTTACGACGACTACAAGCCAGCAGATGATCAGTTAACTGACATTGTCAGGTGGATAAACACTGACGTCATGATTGCTGATCCAATGACGAGGGTCATGGAGCCCAACAAGTTGGTAGAGGCCTTGAGAACCAACACGTTCGACGTGGAGCAGCCACTCGAGAGTGTTGTGAAGGAGCGTGCCAAGCACCTTCAGAGAAGGTCGACGAGACGACGACGAGTAGAACCGTCGATCCTAAGAGTCAAAGTCTCACCAAGCTGACGCTGTAAGAGTCACAAGTGTGAAACCGACCCATTTTGCAGCGAGTACAGTGTGTGTACCTGGACCTAGCTTTGTACAGTGCTTGACAGCACCCCTTGACCGCAGGGGCGCCCCTTGGACCAAGCGTACGGCTTAGCGGAAAGCTGATTCATCTTCGCAATATACATTGACTGTCAGAAGTTTTCAGATATTTCATATACCGCTTTTCCCCACATACCATTGGGGCATAATTTGAGTCACCTAACACCTGACGACTTTAGACTCTTGAGTTCGGCGTCAACTTTGGCCTCGACCCCAGCTGCGAGCGAAACAAAAGGCCGAGCAAATGCTTGGTGACTTCCATCACGCATCATTATGAGAAGTTGTCGCTCCGCCGTGGCTGAGCTGCTGCATGTGCGTCGCATCAGAGATGGTGCGAGTCCGCCTTGCATCGCCCACAAGAAGCACAAGCTCCGGAGCAAGCAGGTTCACAGGAAATTGGCGACAGCGTGAGCAGGCATGCGGACGTGGCGACGATTTTGGCAAACGTGTCCAGATTCAAACATGGCTCGTGGTTCAAAGCAGTAGTCATGTTGCTCTTCGCTTGGATTGCAGCAGTGAGGCAAATAGGAATTGCTCGCCTAAAGCGGCACCGGGATGGATCATCCTGGAATAGCTGCAGTCACCTGTGTACTGAGCTAGTCGGATGTACAACACATTTCTTGACACCAATCGAAGGGGTTGTAGTGACACGATTCTGCGTCTCATACAACTGTTGCGACGGCTGTTTGTCATCCATGGCGAGACCAGCAGATTGCATGTTGAAGCACATGATCGGAGGCTGTGCTGTTCAGCGAAGGAAAGCACAGGGGTCTAGGATGCATGCCGAAGCTTGTTGGAAGCCAACTCGGCACAAGTCCAGATTTGCTCACCAAAACGGTGAGTAAGCAACTTTGTTTGACATTTGACACATCTGTTCATGTGAACGGCTGAAAGCAGCTTGATCTCCAGTGGGCCCAGAGATGGGATTTTGGGCTTTGCTCATCTCCGTGGTGGCAGCGGAGCGTACCTACAACAATCTGGATGCGAACGAACCCAGCCCCTTTCCAAGCAGCTGCAATGGAAGCTACAATTTGTGGGGCAACTACACAGTGGAGAGCGCTTCCGTAGTGCCCGGATCATCATGCCGGCTGAATGGCAGGTTTGCCCGAGTTCTGCTTAAGGCGCCTTTGATTTTTGAAGGGACGCTCAACATGGAGGGCGACATTGCTTTCATTGGGGATGGATCCTTCCAACAGGCTTGTGTCACTGCAGACAGCGTTCAAGTGGGTTCAGGCACCTCAGACGACCGCATCTCATTTCAAAACTGCCGGAATATGCAGACATCTGGGGGTGGACTCTTCGTGCGACATGAGCTTTGGGTTAACCTGCAGGCCAGTCTGCAAGTGCAAAATTGTAGCAGCAGGCAGGATGGAGGTGGTATCCAGGTAGAAGGAGAGGTCATCCAGTTTGGGGGCCACATTGAAATCCGTGACTGTATCAGTCATAGCGGTTCAGCAGGCGGTCTGCAAGTGGGAAGTGGGCTTGTGCAGCTGTTAGACAGCAGCATGAGTTTCTCTCGGTGTAGCGCGCGAAGGCATGGTGGCTGCTTACGGGTTATGGGCGACTTGACGCTTGAAGGCAAAGTGGAGATGCAGCACTGTGAATCGAAGGGGATGGGGGGGGCAATCGCTGCGACAGGTACATTTGCGCAGGATGGTGGAGCGATGCAGTTTTCCCATTGCGCTTCGAAGCTTGCTGGTGGTGCTCTTCGGGCAAAGGCTTTTCACCAGTCCCATGGATACGCACGTTTTGTATCCTGCGCGGCAAGAGTTGGAGGAGCGCTTTACAGCTTGGAGGGAGTGCAGCTGGGAGGCAACAACGTGTTTGAGTCTTGCACTGCCGGCATGGGAGGCGGTGGCATTGCAAGCTGGGGTGGTAGCCTCGTGCAACGTGATGGAAGCGCTCAATTTTCTGAGTGCCAGGTGTATACTGGTTCCGGAGGTGCCGTTTATCTACCACAGGGTAGTGTGTATCAGAATGGCAGTCTGACCTTTCAGAATTGCCACGCACAGAATGGTGGAGCCGTGTTTGCAAAAGGCGATCTTCGGCTGGGAGGTGATGTGTCTTGCAGAAACTGCACTGCAAAGGTGATGGGTGGTGCTGTTGCAGTCCACGGCAACATTTGGCAGACTGGCAAGAGTCTTGTAGTCGAATCATGCCGTGCCTCTGAAAGCGGGGGTGGAATTTATGTGCAGAAGTCTTTCTTCCAGCAGAGCGGGACCGTCTCCTTCCAAAACTGCAGTAGCTTGCTGAAGGGACATGGGGGTTGCCTCTGGACAGCTGTGTTCAACAAGTCTGGCGGTTCGACAGTCTTCAGATCTTGCTTTGCTTCCCGCGGAGGAGGAGCGCTCTTCAGTGCATTTAGTGTGCAGCTGACTGGCCCAACCCTGTTTGCCGATGGATTGGCTTGGGGAGACGGTGGCTGTATGCAGATTCAACATGGTAGCCTTGTCCAATTTGGGGGAAGCACTGACTTTGCTCGCTGTACGACTTTCATGGCAGGAGGCGGCTTGCATGTCGTGGCTGGTGGCCTCACACTTGCCTCTGGCAGCATGAGCTTTACAAATTGCACAGGTATCTCGAAAGGTGGTGGAGCTCTAGTGGAGCAGGATGTGGAGTCTAGCGGCAACCTCACATTTCAGACTTGTGTATCCAACGGCCAGGATGGGGGTGGAGGCCTACTGGTACGTCAGGGCGACCTGCTGCAGCGCGGTGGGACCATCCACTTGGCGAGATGCACGGCATCGCATGGAGGCGGTGTGCGCATCCAGCAAGGATCTCTTCGTGTCGCTGCTGGAAAGATGAGCTTTGTGCAGTGCCATGCCACGGAGTCGGCGGGCGGCATGCTTGCCCATTCCAATGTACACGTCAGCAGTGAGATGACCTTCAAGGGCTGTGTCGCTGGTGGTGCCCGTGGAGGAGGCGGGCTTCTCATAGCATCTGGCAACTTGACACAGGCTGGGGGCTCCCTCAGCTTCGAGAAATGTGCCGCGCGGGCTGGCTATGGAGGCGGCCTCAACTTGCTCAACGGTTCTCTGCATCAAAAGCCTGGTGGCAGTCTCCTTTTTTCCAGGTGTGAGGCCAGAGCTGGTGGTGGATTGGCAGTAAAACGGGATGCCACCTTGTTGGGCTTCGCAAACTTCCGCGAATGCGTTGCACGCAGCCGTGATGCCATACGCGGGGGTGGTGGCTTATACATTGACTATGGCAAGCTGGAGCTCCATGGGCACCTGGAATTTATTCAGTGCATGACCATGGGCAATGGAGGTGCAGTACTTGTAAAGGCCGGCCGAATTGCCACTCAAGGCAACATGTCGATCCAGTCTTGCACCGCTAGACGAGGTGGAGGTGGTATCTACCTTTTGGCGGAGAGTTGGACCAGAAGGCTGGCTGGATGGAATTCCGAGACTGTGCAGCCTACAGCGGCCATGGCGGTGGAATGTGGGTAGAAGGTTCTTCCAGTCGCGGCCACATGCAATTCCAGAGCTGCACTGCCGCCATCGTCCAGGGGAATGGTGGTGGGCTTGCCGGAACTTCAGTGACTGCTCAACTGGCGGTCGGGGAGGTGGCTTGTACGTAGACTCATCTCAGCCTGGACTTCTCCAAGATGTTAGTTTTGACAAATGCAGCACGGTCGGTGTTGCAGGGTCGCTTTTCTCCGTCGGTTCGCTAAGCATCTCAGAATTGAAACTGCGTTGTAGCGACGGCGACGATGCATGCATTGAGGTTGGCGACCAGTTAGCAATGAAAGAAGTACATTTTCAGAGCAGCAGCAGCGTTAGCATCCGGGCAAGTGCCCTGGCCAGCAGCAAAATTAGTTGCCTTGACACAAAAGGTTGTCACTTGTTGACACCAAGACCGTCACGACAGATTGCTGGGCTGCTATGTCCATTCGGCACTGGCACGAATGACACGGAAAGCGAGAAAGGCTGTGTCACATGCAGTGACAACTACACTCAGATCAAACCATCCACAGTTGAGCCATGCACAGTGTGTCCTCACGGAAATGATGTTTGCTACCCCACGTGGTTCTCCATGCAGCCCGGTCACATGGTCGAGGAGCATGACATCAGCTTCACATTTTATTGTCCCAATGCAGACGCGTGCCCAGGTGGCAACTCCCGAAATTTCAGCAGCATGTGTGCCAGAGGTTACGCTGGCTCATCATGTGTCAGCTGCAGCCAGGGCTTCGCCCGTTCGGACAGCAGCGTTCTGCTCTGCATGCAGTGCGCCTCACACCTGTGGAAGAAATCTGCCCAGTGGAGTTACATGCTCCTGAAGCGCGCAGTGCCCTTTGTGCTGGCATCTGCTAGTGCCCTCAAGGGTGAAGCAGAAGCTAAGCCAAGCGGCGTCCTGATCAACCAACTCATGTCCTTTGCTACAGTGGCGGGCATGTTGCTCACGGTATGTCTCAGACGAAAGTTGTTCAGGAGATTCGAGGGAGTGCAGGGCAACTTCCTGTGGTGCTTCTGAGCACCATGGGCCTGTTCTCACAGATGTTTTCCGGCCAGGCATCCGACGAAGGTTCCATATTCAGCATATCTTCTATGTGCTTACTGCAGTACATGGGCTTTGATGGCTTCCTTTCGCAGGCCTGCACCGAAGCAGCTCATCTTTTCCGGGGGTTCGCATGCTACAACTTACTTGTCAGGCCTCTGTCGTGTGTGATCTTCGGTCAAGAAGAGTATCATTCTGGACATGGTAAAGATGGACATCAAGTTCTTTATTTTGGTGATCCCCCTTTGCCCTTATAATTTTTCTCATGCTCGCTTGGCGTCTTGTTGTAGGGAGAGGGTATGCAGAGACATAGGGACATACTGTTCGCTCCGTAGACTTTTGTTTTACTCTGTGCACGGCGGGCAAGGGTCCGAGTGCCTGCAAGGGATATATGGTTGGGAGTTAGATCGTGAACTACTACCTCCACAACAGGCAGCCGCACTATTCCAACCAGCTTTGTGCTGAGCGACTAGAGGAACATCAGTACCAAGCCCTCACGCAGTTGTAGTAGCTGTTGTAGTTGTTGTAGTTGTAGGTAGTAGTAGTAGTAGTAGTAGTAGTAGTAGTTGTTGTTGTTGTTGTTGTTGTTGTTGTTGTTGTTGTTGCTGTTGCAGTTGCAGTTGCAACTGCAGCTGCAGATACAGGTGCTGGCCGCGGCAGCGGCAGCAGCAGCAGCAGCAACATGATTCGAAACAGCATAGTAATTACAGTAGTGCTGTTGGTAGTAGTGGTGGTGTTTAGCAGTTGTAGTCATAGTAGAGCAGGAACTCCTAGAAAAGTAAACTTGGGCAGGTCCACCTGCTCCACAGCCTGGTGCCTGCTGCGCTAGTTGCTGGGCTCGCTCTGTGCCTTGCGCCAGAGAAGCGCGGGGTGGCGCTGGTTGTTGGGTTGAAGCTGGGCTTGGGCTTGAGGGGTTCAAGGTCTCGGGGTCTAAACTCTTTATACTGGCCGCTTGTCAGTTGGGGAATGAAGCCATGTGGGTAATAAACTCTGATTTGGGGGTGCCTCATTGATCAGCGTTGGAGTGGGAAAATGCGGTATTCTTTGCAGGAGGGCATGGACACTAGTGTGTGGCCTGTTAAGCCAAGCATGTCTGGTCTGCTAGCAGAAAGCAAAGGAACTGTTTCTGGCCAGAGATCTTCAGCTACTTCGGCAAGCACCTCTATTGCTATCAGTATGCGCCAGAGGTGATCAAACAAAATGCATATGAATGTCCTTTTCTGCCAGACTTTGCTGGCCGTGTGATTCTGCGGATTGTCGCCTTGGTTTTGATGGTGGCAATATCCGGCTTGTGGATTTGGCTGTCGCTCCACAAGGGCAGAAACACTCCGCTGCATGTGCTGTACTTGACCAAACCATACAGATCAGGCGTTGCACTTTGGGAAACAGAGCGCCTGTTCAGGAAGACAGCCCTTACAATGGCGGTATCAGCGCTTCCAATCACTTCATCTCCCGCACTTCAAGTTGTCTGCATCGGGTCCATTGTGAGCGTCTCCCTGCTCCTCTACGCTACGCTACTGCCATACAAAGCCATGCGTTGGAACCTCACAGAGTGCGTGCTTCTGTTTGCAGCTGCGCTGATGACAACACTTGTCTCAGGTCTTACAGCATATGATAGCTACTGGGGCCATGTTGTGGAAATCGAGTATGCCATGATTGTGGCGACGCTCTTTTTGGCCGGCTGTGTTTTCACAGTCATGCCGTACCTTATCTACAGCAGGCTCAAGCTTGAGTGGAGTAAAGAGTGCAGCTTTCAACTCAAAGACGAAGTGGAGCGAACGCTCAGCGAAACCAACGATACCCTGCTATGGTCGAAGTTCATTTGACAGGGTGCAGACTTTGAAGACGAATTTCGCATGCGCAGCACTGTCGAAAAGAGGAGCAAGCGTGTGATATGGGTGTCTTGCTTTAGAAGAAAATCGTCTTTCAGCTGTCCTGGCACGATGGAAGCTGATGCGTCGAGCCGCCGAGCTTCAGAAAACAAAGAGGTAGGCAGAGAAAGCACGTGATTCTCGTTTCCTCGTCTGAACCGCTCAGCTGCTGCCGGACACTTGCCATTATTGCACTCTGACTCTGCCGACTGCGTGCCAGTCGACATGCGCGCGTGCTCCGCTTAGCTGGCTTAGCAGCTTGAATGAGCTTGCGCCAACACCTGCAGACAAAGACAAAACGCAATGCCGTTGTCTGGTAGACCCGGAAGGTCGCTGCCGGCATCGTCTCCATGTGCTGAGCTTTTGTTTTGGCCGTGTTGAATCGCAGTTCCACAAGTTTCCCAGCTTGTGCAGCTTGTGGCATGAGTGATGAGTCCGTCGTTTCCGTTCCCGCCTGTCTAGGTCAGTAGGAGCCTCCAACGTACAAACAGGACAAACCCACGGAAATGCTGTCGGACCTTTTTGTTTGTGTTGCATCTTCGGCTCGTGCCGAAAACCTTGCATGTCCGGAAATGCCGACGCCATGGCCCAAGCATACATGTAGCATAGCAAGGTGCCTTGTGCGGAGGTGCGCTTAGCTGATTGCAGAGAGCGCGTTTGGCACTGCCCCTTTTGCGAAAGAAGCATGGCGGCACTGGCGCCATCCAGCCAGCTGGTCAGTGTGGATTTGCAGCAGGATACGCAAGGTGATGTGAAGGTCACAGAGGTCGAGATACCAGCATACAGCTTTCACGATGTCGAACACCTCGTTGAGAACCAGATTTCCAGGTTGCGCCAGGAGCTTCAGCTTGAATTTGGCGATCTCCGCTTGCGGCTCGATGAGGCAGAGCAGCAACTTGCAGAACTTGATGGCTTCAGTGTACATCGCCGCTCCTCCCACGGGTCCTTGACGGATGAGAGCCCGTCAGTTGCTCCGAACATGACGAATGAGAATGAGAAGCCATCCACCACTGAGGTGCAGGTTGTCGAGGCCCAGAAAGGAGACTGGACTCTTCAGTCAAGTTTGCTTGTCTACCGAAACAGGACACGTGAATAAGGTAGGTGTCGTTCTCGTACCTGTCTGCAAGTTGCAACAGTCCCTAGGCGAAGTGGAGGAGGAAGAGGTGACGGAAGTCCGGTTCGAGGAGAGCATCTGGACGGTACCTTTGCTCTTGGGTCTTGCCGAGCTTCCCCTTGGGTTGTTTGACAGTCTCTTCGCTGCTTTGCTCGTGCTGCTCAACCTCACCATGCAAACGTGCTTCTCGGCCATCCTGCTGACGCGTGCCTTCATGGGAGATGCGTTTGAGACGAAGGTTGGTGCTGCAGAGGTCTGGCGCACCAGTGTGGCTCACGATTTCAAGCATTTGGACTTGGCGGACACCAGCCTGGTGTCGCGCGTTTGCATGGGCGATGAGGCGCTCATCCTGTCAACAACTCAGGCAGCCCTGGTCGACCAGATCAATAGCTTTCTTGGCTTGGAAAAGACACAGTACGTGCATGGGACGTTCCAGCCCGGCATTCTGCTCTGCATGCTTTGCATCGTGCTGTGGACACTGTGCGTGTACAAGGCCCGCAGCTTTGCGAAGGGATCGGTGCGGTCGTGTTAGCTGGTGACCGCTGCAACGATCAACTATAAAGCTTTTACAGTCCTCGAGCTGCATTTCTTGTTCCTGCACTGGCGCGATCGCAAGCGCAAGCTCACTGATAAACCTGCTCGAAGGCAATCTCCCCGCCCCAAATCCTGAATCCGTCACGGACCCTGTGCCCGGAGGAGTTCCGGTTGATATGGAGGCAAGCAGAAATCGCCATGTCCATACCGACGTCGTCCAGTGGCAGGACATCCGAGGTTCGAAAGTAACGGCCGGCATGAGCATGAGCCTAACCTTAAATCCTAAACCCTAAACCCTAAACCCTAAACCCTAAATCCTAGAGCCTGAGCTCCCTGAGAGCCGGCATCCAGGGTTACCAAGCAACAAGACCGGAAGCTCACAGCGGAGCCTTAAGCCTTAGCTCCCCCGCATGCTGGCCCGTGCAAATTAAGGATTCAGGGGAATGGATACAGGTTTTCTTGGGGCTTAGGGGCGACGCAGGACGTCGATCAAAAAGAACAAGTTCCGCAGCTTGTCCCGAGCACGGCGGTCTATGCTCGTCCTTATACACTTGGCAAGGGCAGGCATTGCCTCCATCCTCCTGGTCGCTGGAATTCTGTGGTTGGCTCGAACGACGTCCATCCAGGACCTCATGCTGAATGCTGTCGCGCTGAACGCGATTCTGGATGTTGATGAGTTCCTGTTTGTCGGCATGACGCCTGCCAAGATTCAGGAGGCGCTTGGAAAGTTAAAGCCGACAAAGGTCTATTACAGCAACTTCCGGAGTCAAGTGGAGTCCGGCTTGCATTTTGGTTCTTTGGTGACAGTTGTACTCCTCTCCTACTTCTTGCTCTTGGAACCTCTGCAGCAAATCATGCTGACGGTGAAGACACAGATGTGCTACGGCAATCAGACATTTGTGGTGTCGCATAACACAGATACGCAGAGGACAATCGGTCTAGTGACTGTGATGTCCCGAGACCTTCGAAACGAGTCCATCAGCGAGATTGCCGTGCGGGCTCACAAAGCCACATCCGCGGAAACAACCCCTGATGGTTTCTCCACCTACATCACTTTCGCACCCGACATGGACACATTTTCAGAGCGGAGGTCACGCACGATGCGAGAAGAAGCCACAGCCTATCCCTTCTGCGTGGAGTCTCGGCTGCTGAATAGCAGCGGCGACATGTACGGCGATGCCTCCATGCAGCCTTTGGCGATGCAGCTTGTCAACACCGCAGCAGCTACCGTCGGGCGCACAGGTGCAACATCTTGCTTAGAGCTGAAGGATCAGTGCAGTCGTTTGAACGCCCGCTTGCTGCGCTTGGTGTGTGGGCAAACATGTGGATGCACAGATCCCTACAGCTCGCCCTGGTACAAGACGGAAACACAGGGTTGTGCATCCACATGCCTCCGTATAGCACGAAGGACTCTTTCCAGAAGCAGCTGTACGGATGTGTCCGTAGCTCGGATTCAGTTGAGCTTTTGCAGATTCCGGCATGTTTTGAGTGCATAGATCCTTGTCCTATGTTCAGCAAGTGTAGGGTTGCACTGCTGACGCCCCGAAGAGAAGCAGCCCTAAACAAAGCAAGCCCTATGCCCAAGGTAACGAGCGATGGTTGGCAGGCGTTTTGGTCGCTCTATCCCGTGGTGGCGAGGGCATATTTCGGGGAGGGGGCACAGACCAACTTGGATGCCGTTGTTGCCCAGACAGTGGATAGGATGCTGTCTGCTGGGTGTGAGGCACTCATCGAATTTCCGACAGATGCCATCATGGATGTGGAGTGGTGTGAGGGTATGCCGGATCTCTTCCGGCCTTTGGCCCATCTTTGTCCACAGAGCTGTGGTTGTACTGCATCCTCGGGGGCTCTTCCGAGCTTCTGCCCAGCCAGCTGCAACTTATCCCTCTAGCTGCGTCTCTCCTTGCCCAGTTTCAACTTCTTTTTGCTTTCTCAAGACCATGCAGCATTCTGTAGGCAGCATGCTATTTCGGCAGCCCCGTGCTGCCGTTTCGTGCATGTAAGCTCACACCAGCCAGGTTTTGATGTTTGCTTTTACAGAGGAGGTCTTCAAGCATGGTGAAGCGTTGACGCAGAATCTCAAAAAGTTCAAGCTGCATCGCCGTCCTTCTGTCTAGAGGAGCCAGCGAATACATGAACACATGCCATTTAAATTTGTTTTCACCATCGGCCAGCCGCGAAGCGGCTGTTGCCTCAACGGCCAATTGGCTCTTGCCACAAACAATCCAGGGCACCAAGGAAAAGAAGAGAGCGTTGCGTGATTTCTTCTTTGCAGTCAGTTATCACGCATCAGGCTTCTGATGAGCCCTGCCTCTGGCTTCTTGCAAGCTTTCAGGTTCGGACTTTAGCAGTCTGCGCACTGCGAGGCGATCTCGCTTGCCTGTGACCTTCATGTTCTTGCATGGCCGAAGGTTCAAGCCTTAGTAGCCCCAAACCCTAAGCCTTAAAAGACCCTAAAATGCCCTAAACCCTAAACCCTTACATGTTTCCACCATGGGCATTGCCCGGCTTCACGCCGTGACATACCCAAGTTCCTTTCTTCACCGAGTGAGTTCAGGCATGCTTCACGCTTCACCATGCAGCTGCTGTGTTTTGTCCCGAAGGTTTGCGAAGAAGTTGCATCAACTTATGCATGCCGCAACAGGTTTTCATATATTGTATATATATACATATATATATATATATATAATTATATATAATTATATATAATTATATATATGTATGTATATATATATATATATATGTATATATACATATACATACATACTGGGATTCGGATATCTATCTCAGCTTGCTGTCGGCGAGCCTGATGTTGCGCGCGGTTGTCAATGTTACTGGCTGAGCAGCGGCGGTGGGCTCACGCAGAGTCGCTTCAAGGAGCTTTGGGCGGCTGTGGTGCTCCTTGGCAGCCCTGGTAATTAGATGTTGGGATAACCGTTAAACCATTCAAGCTTCGTTGTAATTGGGCAATAAAAAGCTGTGCAGCAGGTGTGAAGTCAGGAGCGCCTGGGCCGGACCGTGTGGATCCATGAAGCGGAAGACGGGTGAAGTAGCGGCAGAATGGGAACCTGAACAGAGTACCTGGCGCGGCTGGAACGGGTCGCAAGCAGATTGGGAGCGGGAGTACCGGAAGCGGCTAGCGCAGGCCAGGAATGCCGGAGAGGTGTGGAGGATCTGGCAGGAAGCCAGCCAGCACATCACCATGAACGCAATCCACCTGACGACTGCCCTGAAAGGCTGCCAGGGTGATCCCAAAATAGCCATGCGAATCTTCCGGAAGGCGATCGACGCCGGTGTAGAAGTCAACGCTGTTCACTTTGCTTGTGTTCTCAAGGTACCGGGCACCCCGACTAAGAAGCTCCTGTCTGGGATGAAGGAGCACTCTGTGGAAGGAAACCGCTTCACCTGGAATGCAGCCTTGACGGGCTGTGCGGCTCAGGATGCTTGTACTAAACATATTATAGGGGAAAAAATAGTTTTTCCCCTATACTAAACATATTATGGAGGAAAAAATATTTTTTCCCCTATGATATGTTTAGTGCTGTGCTGCTCAGGATGCTTGGGGCCTCTTCGGGCAGATCGATCGTCCCGACCGCTACGCCATAGCCAGCTTGCTGAAGAAATGCGCCCCAGAAGAGGTGGGGGTTTCTGAAAATAGGGGACCTAATAATGTAGTACCCCAAATAATAAGATCCTTAATATAAGGACCCCAAAATAATGGGATCCTTAATATAAGGACCCCAAAATAAGGTACCCCTCATCTTCGGAAACTCCCAGGTGTCCAAGGCCCTGAAGATCGCGAAGAAGCATGGCATCCAGCCTGATCGTGCGATCCTCAACTCTGCGGCCAATTCGTCCCCCGGCTCTTTCCTGAAGATCTTGAAGCAGATCCCCTTGAAACCCGACCTTCAGTTCTTCAACATCGTCCTCAAGAGAGCCGTCGACTTCGACCTGCCGGATGTCGCACGGAAGGCCTTCGGAGAGCTGAAAGCCCAAGGCCTGCGACCCGACTCTTTCTCGCTGAATCGCCTCCTAGCGGTGCTACTGCGGCAGGGCCAACGCGAGGGCAGCCTGGAGGCAAGGTCTGTGCTGGAGGCCCATCGGAAGTTGATCGATAAGCATACCTGGACGATCTTCGGGAAATCACTCGTTGAGTCTGGCAGGGCCAATGAAGCACTCCAGATATACAGACAAGAGCAGCAGACTTTTGGAAGACTGAAACCGGACGTCGCATTCTTCAATGTGTATTTGGGTGCTTGTGCCAAAGCAGCCGCGGTGGACCTGGCCCAGGAGATCTGGGGTGATCTGTCCAGATTCGCAAAAGCGGACCTCGTGTCGCACCACTGCATAATTCAGGTGGGTAGCTGTCAAAATTATGGTCCCTTTTGGGGTACCCTAAATAATAGGTGCCGTATTATAATAAGGACCCAAAAAGGGACCATAATTTTGACAACTACCCAGGTGTATGTTGCCGTGGGACAGCTGGACTCGGCAGAGGAGGAGCTCGAACGAATGGAGGCAAACGGTATTGAAGCCACCGCCAGAACCTACAACAGCTTAATCGATGCTGCAAGCAAGGCCGCAGATTTCAAGCGGGCAAGACGACTCCTCCAAGCCATGCAGGAGAAAGAGCTTGAAGCCGACGTCTTCACCTTCAACATCCTCATCAACAGTGCTGCCAACATGGGCCGGTGCAAGAAAGCGGACTCCTACTTCCGGAAGATGCAAGAGCTGGGAATCTCCCCGGATGCCGTGACGGCCGTGAGCCTTATGAATGCCTATTCCCACGGCGGGGAGGCCGAGAAAGCCCTGAAGTTCTTAGGGTTTAGGGTTTAGGGTTTAGGGTTTAGGGTGGGGAGGCCGAGAAAGCCCTGAAGTTCTACGAGAAGCTCCCGAGTTTCGGCTTGGAGCCGACGACAAGCTGCCGGGTTCGTGTCAGAAGGGGTCTGTTTAGTTCTTTAAGTTACCGTCCTCTACTTGGAGGTTCATGGGACTCAGTAAGTAAAGTTATAAGTCTCTTAATTGGGGTTACAAGTATAGTTACCCTAATTATAACCCTACTTACTAAGTCCCATGATCCTTTAAGTAGGGATCTATAGCAAGGAATATGGTTTCTTTCATTGTGGTACCTTGAGATGAATCTCTTAACAAGAGCCCAGGCTGCATCAATGCCCTCGTCGACTGTTTGAGCCGGTCCGGGCACTTCGACGCGGCCTGGGAGCGCGTGGAAGCCGCGGAGGCGAAGGGTTTGGCGGACACGGTGACCTACATGGCCTTCTTGGGTGCCTGCCGGAACCTAAAGTCCAAGCTGCATGCCAAGGCGGCCTTCGCCAGGTGGGAGCTTTAGTACCAACCCTAAAAACTTTTCTTAAACCCCCATTTAGGGCCGTTTAGGGCGAGTTTCGTGTCGTTAAAAAATCGCCGGGCTATCCTGGGACCCCCCCCCCCCAGGTTGAAGGAGGTGGCAGACAAGCCCGCCTTGGCGAGCGCCTACGTTCTCATGTCGGAGCTCTACGAGAGTTTGGGGAATCACGGGAAGGCTCAGAAGCTGGAGGATCGGAGAACAGGGGTACTTATGCATGGCTGCAAGGGTATCTGTAAGTGGTACCTATAAAAAGCCCAAAACCCTAAACCCTAAACTCTAAACCCTAAACCCTGAAAGGGAACCTTGAGGGGAACACTTTGAAGGAACCTCTAAGGCTCTAAGGGCTAATCTAAGGGTTTCTTGTTGGGGCTTTCACACGTAGAATTAGTCGTTTCTACTTCTTTTGCAAGCGATTTATGATGTGCCCCAATTAGTCGAATCCGAAGCTCCGAACCTAAGGAGGTCCTGGAGATAGTAAGCTGGTTTGTGAAAGCGATCTGGTAGTCTTTTTGTCTTCTCCGAATTACATTCGTTTTTCGAGCACCGACTCCTGAGGCTCCTCTTAAGTGTCGTCCTCCCTAAACCCTAAACCCTAAACCCTAAACCCTAAACCCTAAACCCTAAACCCTAAACCCTAAACCCTTTTTAAAAGGGTTTCCTCCCGAGGCGGAGCGCGTGGCCTCTGGCTTGGTGAAGCAACGAGGAGAGTCCTACCTGCACCTCGAAGAGGCTGTCGCTCAGTAGGGAATGGGGGAATGGATCCCTATGCTAGTCCCTTGAGGTCCCTTATAGCAGTCCCTATAACCCTAAACCCTAAACCCTAAACCCTTAAGGTCCCTTATAGCAGTCC
>CAJNDV010035248.1:2779-16821 GCA_905221635.1 Symbiodinium sp. CCMP2456
AAAGCCTCAACTCTAAACCCTAAAACTCTAAACCGTGGAGTGCTGTAGCGGCTCCCGGCCCTCAGCTCAGGTTTATAGGGTTTTTGGGTTTGGGCTTAGGTGTCTCGGGGTTATGGGTTTAGGTTTAGGGGTTTCGGGTTTAGTGTTCAGGGTGTTAGGATTTGAGGGCGGGTTTGGTGTTTAGGGCTTCCGGGTTTCAGGGTTTAGGGTTTAGGGTTTAGTATTTCGGGGTTGGGCGGCGCCATTTTAACATCCCCCAAGACGGATATTTGCAGGCACTCGTTGGAGATTGCCCAGTATAGTATTGCCTTGTATTCGCAGCTTGGCTTTTCGGACATATATATATATATATATATATATATAGCCGGTATTGATCTTGAGCCTAAGCGCAGGTTTCCTTAGGCAGTTCTACCCAACACTTCAAGATAATTAACAATATCCTACACGCCAAGACGCTGTAAATTTATCAAGCTACAGTGGGCGCTTGGCGTGGCTCAGGTTCTTTCTGGTCTAGCGAAGACACCGGCCTTCCAAAGCGGTCAGAGCCCTGGATATGGATGTGAGGCTGCAATTTGCGCATTGAGCTTGTAGGGTTTAGAGAACTTAAATCCCCTAAACCCTATTGTTCAGGGTGTTTTACGGGATCTATATCAAAAGGACTATAGGGCACGCTGGGGGTTTATTCGTAAAGGCCTCAGGCCTTTGGCAAACTCCGACATGTCTGGCTTGCCAGAACCTCTGAATCTTCAGGCTCCGTACGGGTAGAGATTTAGGGTTTAGGGTTTAGGATTAGGGTTTAGGGCCTAAGTTTTAGGGCATAAGTCGACAAGAAGGGGAGGGCCCCTGAGAAGGGTCCTTAATCTAGAGAACTACCCACATGCACACTTCCAGTGCCATCCGTTCGCCTTAGACCCTCCAGGGTTTAGGGTTTAGGGTTTAGGGCCGCGAACCTTGAGGCTTAAGGTTTAGGGGTTTAGGGTTTAGGCCCTAAGTCCAAAGCCCTGCCCTGCCTAAACCCCACAAGTAGGTGACAGAATTGCGCAACACCTGAGGAAGGCCATCATTCTGCATACCTTGTGGGGTCCAGGAAGACCCTACACCCAAAACCCTCTAAACCCCTAAGCACGATTTAGGGTTTTGGGTTTAGGGCTTAGGGTTTAGGACCCTAAACCCCTAAACACTAAACCCTGAACTCTAAAACCCTTCCTGTTTCAGGGGCGCGGTCAATCAGCGATGCGATAGCACGCAGGCATGGGGCGGAAGAGCCGCCCTTGGCGGGGCCCTCAGTTCGGTTCTTTTTGAGATATTTCAGGGTTGAAGTTTAGGGTTCAAGGTTTAGGGTTTCGGGTGTAAGGTTAGGTTAGTTAGGGTTTAGGGTTTATACGGTTTACGGTTTAGGAACTTTTTTGTTTTTTGAGCTAAGAGCGGGTATAGAGTTTATAGGGCTAAACCCTAAACCCTAGTGCGGCTTTTTGGCAAGGAGCGGCTTTCATGATCTTACGTCTGTCAGGATGCCTCGTGTTCAGACACCCCCACTCTCCAAAGACCTCATAATCATATACCCTCCCAAATACTGACCTACAAAACTACTATCCTAAACACAAGTACATAATTACTAGGTCCTTTGGACCCTCAGGGTCTTATCATATGCGCCAAAACCATGTTTATCTTAATCATGCTTCTCTATGACATGTTTCCCGGTATAAAACTTCTGGTCTGGTGAGTCAGATGTAATATTTGGAGGTGTCTGACGGTTTGCGGTTTGGGGTGCACTTAGAAGCTGGATAAAACAACAAGGCTGTAAGTAGAATAAATAACCACCCCTGTGTTACTTGGTCATCCCATTATCGTCCTGCGTATACCACATGAGACCTGGGTTCAGGGCTTGCTTGCCACTGAGGCCGACGTGCTACGAAAGTTTGCGGCAAGACAGGAGCTGTGTCCCTAAACTATGGGAAATTGTGGCAACATTCCTTATTATGGGTAATGCAGGATTGACATCATCAATCGTAGTTGGGCACTGAGCCCCTTACTGTCGGGAGGCTTCTCAGGTCTGACGAGGGGTGTTGTTGTCCACTTCAGGCATCAGGGTTGATCCTTTGATTCTCAGGGTTCCGGAATTTGGAGCGACTGTAGGCAAGTTAGGACTTAGGATTTAGGGTTTTGAATTTAGGGTTTAGGATTTATGGTTTTGGGTTCAGGATCTGACATCTGACAGGCCATTAGCACTCAATAAGTGTCTGGACGTCCTCAACTGAATTGTAACGCACGACAGCACCTGCATCACGCCCGCTGATGTGAAGTGCCAGGGTCTTCGGGCCCAATCCCGACACGTATGCATGTGAGGATATAATATCTGCAATCATAGTAATGACTATAGTCGTACAATCATGGCAACAATACGCGAGGTTATGCTATCCGTAATGATAGTAGTGACTATAGTTGTGCCGTACTAATAGAAATGACTATATAGTTGTGCAACCATAACAATTTTTTAACTATTTAGATCGTATCTAATCCCGGGAGAATCTTGCCGCAGCCTAATATAGAGGGCGTATGCCTTACATTTGTCGACTGGGTGGTGGTAGCCGCAAAGCATGCCTGTTTTTTCATCAAGAACGAGGGCCATGAGGAGCGCAAGCAGGCTTCTGAGTCCTGGCAACTGGCTCAAGGATCTTGACTACCGCACAGCCCGGATCCAACAAACAATGAAGCCCTAAAGGCCCTGAAACCCGACGCCCTACAAGTCCTAGCCCAGGCCTAAAATTTACCTGAAAGGGTTTAGGGTTTAGGCCCTAGAAAATTTGGAAACCATTTGGAAACTGTTGAAAACCATGGAAAACCTGTTTCAGTCCATATAGAGAAGCCTGCACACATGCACATCCTAACACACCCCTAAGTAACCCTGTAAGCCCTGATACCCCCTCACCACTTCGAACCAAAAAGCCCCAAACCCCAACGCCCTACAGCCCTGCAGCCCTAAGCCCCAAATCCCTAAAGTCCTAGACCCTAAAGCCCTGAAGCCTTAAACCCCAAATCCCTAAAGTCCTAGACCCTAAAGCCCCGAAGCCTTAAACCCCAAAGCCCAAAGCGAACAAAGCCAAGCGAGAGGACCGGAGGCCGTCAGCTCGCCCCGAGCCTGGAAGCGACGTGGAGCCGAGCCAGGCAACGGTATTCCTTACGACTCCTTATTGTGTTCATATTAGGGTTTTGGGCTTTAGGGTTTAGGGTGGATACTTATATTGTTCTATTTTGTATTAGAGTTTTGGGCTTTAGGGTTTAGGGTTTAGGGACCCAAACCCTAAACCCTAAACCCTACGTAAATCTTTCTATTTTATCCTGTTATATACCCACTGCACCCTCAACCTTAAGCCCTATTGAAAACCTATTTCGCCCAAGGATGTTTCTGTGGCTTCTGCCGGGTTTTCATAGGCTTTATGTATCCTTTAAAGTGTGTTGTAGGGAGTTTGGGAGATGTGTAAAAGGGTGTTCGTAGTACTTTATAGGGTGCTTCAAGGGGCTTTGTAAAATTCACAGTGTGATTGAAAGGTGTTGTAGGGTTTTGTTGGGTGTTTAAGGGTTGGCGCAGGGCTTGCAGAATGTTGTTACAGGTTTTAATTGACCATTGGCTCGGAGGCTTCTATGAAGTTTGTCATACAATGTAGCGAATGTTCCCAAACCTACACCAAGCTTTTTCCCATAGTCGGGTTCAGGGTAGACAATTCCCTTGTCCCCTGGATGCTCGAACCGGTCAGTAGCCCCGGTGCCAAATCATCTCGTCGGCATCATATGTTGCTACGATATAAATGGCAGCTAGAAGCCCTAAGCCAAGCTAGTATGGATATTATCTTGATAAGACCATCATCATTATTGTTGAGTGTCTTCGCCGTTTAGGGAAGCCGATGCCCTGCAATATACAGCCTTTCGCCCAATTATCAAGCCAACTTTTGAATTGTGTCTGTCTCTCAATCCGTACCTAAACCCTAAAACTACGCTTTTGGGGGTGTCGTGCTTACCCTCTCGGAGTAGGATCTGAGACTTCCATAGAGGTCTTCAACCTAGTTCTTGCTTTCTAACACCCAAGCTGTTAGCAGGGTTTATGGTTTACGGTTTTGGGGCTGGGGTCCAGGCTTTGCGGCTTATATGACTTGATGATGTCATGAAAGTATTCTGTGGTTATCAACAAGGTAAATCAAGTGCAGCGGAAGTCTCAGAATGCCAACATGTTCCAACAGCCCCCAACAGATGGATTCTGATTTTGAGGATCCCCTCATCCCTTGGAGCCTAGACCCTAAACCCCAGAAAAAAAAAACAAAAAAACACAGACACACACACACACACCTAAACCCCTCAACTCTAAACCCTAAACCCCTAAACCCCCTAAACCCTAAATCCTACAGGACCGACTCCAGCTTCGCCGCAGCTCACTAAGTCTCACTCTCCTCTCGTTTGGGGTTTAGGGTTTCGGCTTATAGGGCCTGTAAAGTTTAGGGTTTAGGACTTAAAGTTTAGGGTTTATGAGCCTTAAACCCTAAACCCTAAACCCTAAACCTACACTGTTAGGGTTTAGGAGCCCTAAACAGGACATTCTAAAGCAAACGCGTTCGGACGCCTGAGCCTAGCAGCCTTCAGGGTTTAGGGTTTTGGGTTTAAGGTTTAGGGTTTAAGGTTCAGGGTTTAGGGTTTAGGGCCTTTGGGTTTAGGGTTTAGGGTTTAAGGTTTTGGGTTTAGGGTAGGTTGTTTAGCGACCCATGACCCTGGGTCTAAGTCGCGCTACCTGGTTTCCACAAGCTGTCTGAATACAAGCCTGGCTATAGTGTCCTTAAACCCTAAACCCTCTAACCCTAAACCCTAACTCAGGACTACGCAGGTGTTCTTGGTCGTCTAGGCCTTAGGCCAAGCTTCGCTGCAGAGTTGCCGTGGCTGCCATGCACTTCGACCACAGATCCAGGAGGACTGCTGGCAGGTTTAAGCCTAGGGTTTTTCTAGGGTCACTGTCCCAAAGGGTCCTATTCACTGCTATGGGGGATGCTTTCCCAAATCATAGTAACAATTCCCAATATAGAAATCCTACATTCTCCTAACCCTAAACCCTAAACCCTAAACATAGGTACTTTGGACCCTTTGGGTGTTGCAGGTTTGGGTTCGGGGATCTGGTTCCCGGGGATGTAGCGTAGCCTTCGCGAGACGCTAACCCAAACCAACCAACCTCCCATGGGTACCGGGTCCTTGTTGCACACATTTTGCTTTTTTGTCATAATAAAACCCAATAGTTAGGGCTTAGGATTTAGGGTTTAGGGGGTGTAGGTACAAGGCTTCAAAAAGATAGTTTTTAATATAGCCCCAACAGGGAACCAGGATAGAGGTCTTCATGATCCCAAGGCCCACATCCCTAGAAATTCACATGCCTCCCCCTAAATCCCCAGTAAGGCCAGAGAATATATATATATATATATATGTATATATATATATATATAAATATACTATTTGGGTACATGGACCGGATAAGGGGCACCATAGCTTGCCAGGACTCCTAGAAGCCTTACAGCCTTACAGCTTAAACCCGATGATACTGTTGATCGTATAAATCCTGCATTTACCTTAAAGAACCCTAAACTACCGGAATTATGGTATGTTCCTTATTATGGATAACGCAAACCGTAGTGAGGACCCTTAACCAGGAGCCGTCAAAAATGCCAGTAGGATCCTTTCCTTAAGGGCTCCCCCAAAAGGGCAACGAACCCCAAGCCCTAAACGACGGTTGACGATACAATTCCTGCATTACCCATAATATAATATGGAATATACCATCATTCCCATAGTTCAGGGCCCCTTTATATCATCAACAGTAACCCTGAACAGTAAATGCCAAACCATCCCCACTAATTAAGCCCTGTAACCTAAGCCGACCCTATAGCACTCAATCCAAAACCAAGACCGGTTTGCAGACACCCCTTTCATGTCGATGCTTTGTCCTTCTTCTCGTAGTAACAGCGCCAGTAGGCAGAACAAGTTATGGGAGTATGTTCCACGACTATCCTTTTATTCGTGACGGCAAGGGGCTAGTACTTCACAGATTCGTAAGCCCTAAACCATAAACCCTATATTAGGGGTTTGAGTTGAGGGTGTAGGGTTTAGCCTTACGGCTCCGTGTGCCCAAAAAGGTGTATGCTTAGGACCTAGCGGGATTCCGATTATGGGTATTTTACAAGGCCTACCCAGAGAAGCCAATACACCGTAATTAAGGACTGCGGAATATACCTTAAATTCATGATTTAAGGTCTACTCCTTGACAAAGGGGTATTGGCTTCTCTGGGTAAGTATCCTGTAGTATATACTTTGGCTTATCATTGTCCCCATATGGCCCATATGTGTACTTCAAGGCCGAAGTATATACTATCCTATAATGTAAGGTATATTCCTTAATTAAGGAATATACCTCATAATACTAAGGCCCCTATAGTTTAAGATATATTCCTTATATACTATCCGAGTACATGGACTCTTGACATGGGTTCTAAATAATTAGGACTAGTCTGTAAGCCTTAAATCCTAAACCACTCACTATACTTAGTTCCCTAATACCCAACCTTTAAACTTTTTGGGTTCTTGTGATTCAATAGTAATCTGAAAGTTTAACCTTTTTATTTCCATGGCTTATTGGGGAAGTAAGTATACTAACACTATCCCCCAAAGCCCTGTTTGAACTGTTCAGGCCCGGCTGCATATGGTCGACCCGAAACCCAAAGGCCTTGGACTAAACCTTTTGTGACCCTTAATTATTAAAGGCACCGTGAAACGGTCTGCGAAGATGAAGCAGCATAGTGCTTAGGGTTTAGGGTCATACCCTATATAAGCAGATAGAACCCACGATGAACCTTACAAAGCTCACCTATCTATGCCATTCAAACCCCAATGCCCCATAAACCCTAAAACCCGGAACCCAGCCCTGGAGGAAGCCAACAAACATGATGTCCGACTTCACCAGTGAGAGCAGCGAGAGCCAGAGTGGGCACGGAAGGCTGTCTTCTGGAATGGAGGGTTTTGGGGTGTTGGGTTTTGGGGGCTGCCTATCCCTTACAAACCCTAAACCCTTGAAATGTGAAGCCCTACAACATGGCTAGGAATGGATTCCGGGATTGATCTTTGCCTTCTAGCTGTGTAGGGTTTTATGCCTTTGTGAGGTTTTAGGTGCTGTATGCAGGGATTAGGGCTTCAGGGCAGATGAGGCTGATGATTCGGGCATTCCCAGAGACTCCAAAAGCCCTTAATTAGGGACTATACCTTAAATCATCTTAGGGATCCCTTTATAGTTCAAAATCGATTCCTTAATTAGACGGTTTTCGAGTCTCTGGGTTTAGTGAAGGGCTGTGTGCAGCAGGGTTCAGAGTCTGTTCTGCTCATGCTGCTTGGGTTTAGGGTTCAGGGGTTGAGGGTTTAGGGTTTAGGCTTCCAACCACGGCATAGCCGAACTCACACGATCATGTATACGACATATGGACAGGTTCCTTTCTCCAAATGGTCCATGTATAAGACTCATGTAGGATATACTTTGACCCTAAAGTACCCAGATACCTACTTGGAGGATCATGGGACTAAGTAAGTAAGGTTACAGGTCCTTTAATTAGGTTTATGAGTATAGCTACCTCATTTATAACCCTAGTTACTAAGTCCCATGATCTTCTATAAGTAGAAAGGGTTTACTTCACTTCAAGGCCACAGTGCGTACTATATGCGTACAGAGGGATCCTTATACTCTCAATCCTAACTAAGGACCCTTAAAGGACCCCTATAGAACCCTTAAGGGAACCCTTAAGGGAACCCTTAAGGGAACCCTTAAAGGACCCCTAGAACCCTTAAGGGAACCCTTGAAGGACCCTTAAAGGACCCCTTAGAGGAGCCCTTGAAGGAGTTCTTGGACGAGTACAGGGACCCTTAGGGTTTCTCGAAATTTACGAAAGATCTATGCTTACTTCGAGGATCATGAGACTTAGTAACTAGGGTTATAAATGAGGTAACTATACTTATAACCCTAAATAAAGGACCTATAACCTTACTTACTAAGTCCCATGATCCTCCGAGTAGGATCATGGGACTTAGCAAGTAGAGCTATAAATACCCTAATTGGAGTTATAAGTAACTATAAGTGTGGTTACCTTATTTATAGCCCTAGTTACTAAGTCCGATTGGTCCTCCAAGTAAACCCCTAGACCCTAGGCCGCGCCTCAGAGAGTCCAGGGTTTAGGGTTATTTGGGTTTGGGAGCTTCAGGCTTTGAGTTTAGGGTTTGGGTTTTGAGGTTGGGGGTTAGGCTTTTGGGTTGAGGGAGCCAAAGAGCACGTGCGCATGTGAAGCTAGTCACAAAACAGAACAAACCTTATCCTTCGGGTTTAGGTTTGAAGGGGTTAGAGTTCCTTGTTAAGCCCTATATCTCTCGACCGCTGTTGTTTCTTTGCTGTAAGGTCCCATATGCAGCTACCGTGAAGCATTCGACTGGAGGCAGAAGCTTACGAATCCTTTTTTGACCCTATAATACACAGCAGCGACGGACAGGACGCCTACGCCGATGATGTTCGATATAGCCAGCGAATGCAGTGGAAGCGGCAGCTCAAGAACCGAATCAGAAAGGAGGCGGACCTTGGGTAATGCAAGGGCCATGCGGCTTTTGGGTTGCAGGGCTTAAGGTTAAGGAACTGTAGGATGTTTCTCTAAGATCCAGTGTGTATATATATATATATGTATATATGTATTTTTCGGCTCTGAAGTGCCTAAACTGAAAGTACTTTTGGCGAAAGCATTATGTATATATATATATATATATACACCTATAGGCCCAAACTAGTCTCTGTTTGCGCTTTGTGTTTAGGATCCTACAAGGTAATCCCGAACAGGAACTACAATGGAGCCTATGGGCACATGGCCCCTTAGGGTTTTGGATGTCGGATTCGGAACGTATCAGCCATTTTGGCTTCGGGGCCGTCGGGTTCGGGAGTTGAACAGCTTGGGTCTCAGAATTTGCGGGGTTTGGGCTTTAGCTGGACCCTAAACAACCTACCTGTTTTGGTTTCCTTATTCATTGCGGTTTCTCTATTCCTTAAAAACATAGGTTGTTTGGGGTTAAGGTAGGGTTTCGTGTTTATTGCAGCCTGAGGTTTCGAGTCTGGGGGGTCTAGCGTTTAGTGTTTAGGGTTAACTCAACCTTGCACGCCCTATAGTCTGCAATATCGGGAACATTGCTCGCATGAACTCGCATTCAAACCCTGCTGCCCTGCTTCAAAAATATGTACCACATCTACCCAAAGGGTCCTAGGTACTGTTATGGGGATACTTTCCCAAATCATAGTAACAATTCCTAGTATAGAAACCCTACATTCTACTACTTTGGACCCTTTGGGCCAGAATCCCCGGATCCGTTTTGCCTCGGCTTATAACCTTCAATCCCAAACCCAAACCCAAACCCTACACCCTGAACCCCAAAGGGGGTCATGGTATAGGGCCAACGTGTCCGCTCCTTTTGGAATTGACTACCGGTCTCAGCATCCGGCTGCTCGGCAGTCGAACCCAGAAAGCCTATCATACCCATAGGTGGCAGCGTAGTTCCTTTTTGGGGTTACCTTATAGGATCCTGAAAAATAAACCACAAAACGGACCTGACTGGTATGGCGCCTATAGGTATATTATCAACGGTTTAGGTTTTTTTTTGGGGGGGATGCCACGTTTACACAAGATCAAGCAAGGGGGAATCACACGATCGTCGACCGGCCATGCCGCAAAGTCGTGGTCATGGCTAGCTGCGTCCCTTGGTCTCTACTCGTCTCACTCAGAAAACGCGATATTTTCCTCCAAAATCTACGACTTATGGGCTTATATTCCCTATAGGCATACTTAAGCCTAATCTTGGGAATGATTTTGCCCAGCAACGCCGGACTCGAACTGACGACGGAACGTCGAACATGGATGCCAGAACATTGCATGTAGACTGCTGTACGTGTCGCGCCGATTCCGCTTCGCGGTGGGCATGAGGCTTCAACATTTGCCTGAAGCCTGTGAAACCTCAAAGGGTTTAGGGTTTAGGGTTTAGGGTTTTGTTTTAGGGTTTAGGGTTTCGGTTTATAAGGTTCTTATACCATATTTCACTATAGGGATTCATAGTGCAGGGGTTTAGCCCTACTTATCAGGGTCATTTGGCCCCCAAACCCTAAACCCTAAACCCTAAACCTTAAATGGCTACGGCTCAAGCATCTGGCCCAAACCTTTCTTGCCTGTTGCCCTCCGCTCCTTTCTCTCTCTTCTGCCCAACATTCCCTCCGCTTGTTCGACGTTTACGCTGGCGGCCAGTCCCTCTTGCTGCCTTACTCCTTTGACAGTTCTGGTCCCGGGTGACATAGTGATCTGGCGGCCACCACGTCTACCTGGGGGTGATCTTCTCCTGGTCTTCCTTATCTGAGAGTTCACCGGGGTCTTTGGCGGCCAGGTCCTCTTCTTGCCTTACCACCTTGGTGTGTTGGTCCGGGAGGACATCGTGAACTGGCGGCCACTCTGTCTTCTTGGGGGTGATCTTCCTCCGCCTGTCTTCTCTTGGCACGATGGAGATGCCTGATGAGGCCCCCACCCAGCTTCATGAAGTTGACGCGGAAGTCCTTGACGGCTCCCCCACTGAGGTTGCAGAGAACGAGTCGGACATGGAGGTTGAGATTGCCGTGAAGAAGGAGGAAGTCGACATGGGACCCAAGATGGAAAAGAGAAAACGCAGGGATGAGTTCGACTCTGATGGTGGTGAAGCTGGGAGGCGAGATCGTGATACAGAGGAAAGCCCGTCTAAACGCCCGCCACCAAGAGGGGAACTTCGCCCTGACGATCGACCTGTCTCGGGAAGTGAGCTTCGTCAACTACTACAACTGCACGCCCAGGACATGAAAGAGGCCTGGAAGACTTTTGAGCACCGACTCGACAAAGCAGAAGGAAGACTCGACAGGACCGAAGTTATCCAGAAGAAGCAGGTTGGCGACATTGCTTCCCTTGCTGGCAGAGTCAAGATCAACGAAAAGGACGTGCAGAACATCAAGAAGGCGAGTGACAGCATGCAACCGAAGCTGGACTCGCTCACTGAGGACGTCAAGAATCTCAAGGTCCAACTTGAAGAGGTCAGGAACAGAGAGCCTGATGCCCGCACAGTGGAGGGTGAATTTGCCAAAGTTGGACCCGTCGCTCAACCGGACCCCTGGGGTGACTACTTGCGGAGGAGAAATGGAGTGGCCACAACTGGAGGACGAGTTCCTGGCTCAGCTGCTCGTGGAGATCCCAATCTTGGAGGCGAGGGTGCATCGGGATCGGGGCGAAGTGCGGGGGACACTCTTTCTGAAGAAGACCAACGTACCTTGATCGTGGGTGGCTGGCTCCAGGACACAAGACGCGCTGTCATTGAGGCCGAGGCGGAGGGAGTGCTCAAGCTGCCCGAGGTTGCTCCACTCCTTGATGCAGAGAAGATCTCCGTGTTTGGACCCAGGCGAAGTGTAGGCATGATTCGGTTTTCTCTTCGAGAAGGGGAGAACTTTGCGGCAATGAAGGAGAGGATGTGGAAGGTTGTACGCGCAGTGGCCCAAGCAAAAGTCGTCTTCCAAAGCACCCGCAATATGGGGGAGGAAAAGTTTGCCTGGGTGGCGTTTATGAAAACCAAAGTGGCCCGTGCAAGGACGGCACACATCAGCATGGTCCGCCGTGTGACGATCCAGCTGGCAGCAGACGTTAAGGATGAAGGAGGCGGCGTGCTCAACTTGGACCACACGCTGGCGGCTTCCTACGACATGGATTGGAGCGCAGGCACCATTTGGTGCGGACCACAAAAACTGGCGTCCGCTACCCACCGTCCGCCCAAGCAAGCAGAAGTGATTACTGTGTCCAGCGGGTGGGTTAACCTGGATGCAATTGCGCTGGTGGCAGGTTGCACAGTGGAGGCTGCCAAGGCAGCTTTCGAACTTGAGCTGTGAGGTCGGGTCAAAGCTTGTTTCACTCCTTCGTCCTCTTCTTGGCAGCCTAAGGCTTCTTCTGGGGTGAAGGAATCTGGTCTTCCTACTCAGTGTGGAAAACACCGATGGGGGAGGGTCATGCAATGGAATTTAGGTGGCCAGGGGCTAAACTTGCTCGATATGGCTGCACTTGATGCTGATGTTCTATTCGTACAGGAGATCTCCCGGGCCAAAGATGGATGGACAGTGGAGGACTCCGAACACTTTCACTGGGTGTCATTCCGGGACAAGGACATGTGGAGGGGCGTTGGTGTGGGAATTGCAATTGACAAGTTTGACTGTGTGATCTCCAAGGTGGCCACGAGACGAGGCATATGGGTGCAAGTTCGCCTGGTTGGGTTGGGAAGAGTTGTACTTGGTTCGCTACATGCCTTCACAGGGGTGACGAACGCGAAGTACCAGGCTGCTGTCATTGAGTTCATGAAGAGCTGTCCTTCCTCTTGGCGGCACCTCCCCATGCTCTGTGGCGCTGACGTGAACGAGACGATCCCCTGGGTTGATGCCGAAGTTGAGGGCAGTCTCTGTGGGGTTGATATGTTGGCTGCTGGGTCTAACAACTTCAACGTGTTGGTTGAACAGTTTGCGGAGGGTGGCCTTCGCCCAGTTCCACCTGACGTCGTGCAGTTCCACACCCCCACTCATTTTCCCCGTGATGCGCTTAGAACTGGCAGACAGATTGATATGCTATGGCACCGCCACCTCTCGCTCGACAAGCTCTTCATCGAACCTGACAGGAGGCACCTGATTGGCACAGACCATGCAGCAATCTGGGTCGACGTGTACACCAGGAAAACTGGGAAGCAACAATGGGGGAATGACTCCAGACCCAGACGGATGTGCAGAGAGTTGCCCGCCCTGGACTCCATTGAAGCTGTTGAGGACGTCAGCCGTTTGGCCGCGGACTGCACGGCACCCAGGACCACCACGGGCTACAAGGACGACGCTGAGGTAAAGTCTGCTTTTGCGGCTGCACGTGAAGACAGGAACAACAGTCGCCTGTGGAAAGACGCTCACCGCCTACGCAGACGCAAGAAAAAAGAGTGGCAGTGTCGTCGTCTGTCGGCGATCTTACAGGGTGACTGGGCCCAGTACCGTGCGCTTCGGAGGGAGAAAGAACGGAAAAGAGGGTGGTGGGGTGGCCTCCTGGAAAATCGCTCCTCGGCATGCCTTACGGACGAGATCAAAGACCACTTGGAGGCCAAGCTTGTCAACAAGTGCATGACTGACTGGGATGACTTGCTTGAGGAGCACATTGTCAATGTTCAGCTTGGGGAGATCTTCGAACCTTTTACGATCATCGAGATGCGTACAGTTCTCCAGGAGATGAGGACTGTCAGTGCAGTTGGCCCAGATGGTGTCTGCGTTGCGCTACTTCGTGAAATTGCAAGCCATGACCTTCTTGCTCCTCAACTCGTTGCACTTGTGAATCGTATTGTTGAGGAAACTGAGATGCCGGTACCCTGGCAGGAGAACTTTCTCGCTCTGCTTGCCAAAGTTGACAACCCTGCATCCCCCAAAGACCTGCGTCCGATATGTGTCAGCTCTGTCTTCCACAAAATGGTCACCAAGATGGTCTGCTCACGGGCGCTTCCTGTGCTACGTACTGGCTCCCGCTGTTCTGGTTGTGGCAAAGGTCGCCAAGCTGCGGACGTGATCGGCACGGTGTCGAGGGTGAGAGATGTTTCGCATGAATGGAAGCTTCCCCTCCTCCTCTGCAAGCTGGACATCTCTGGTGCCTTCGACAAACTCGACAGACTCAAAGTGGTGGAGTTTCTGAAGACCACCCTTGGTTCCCACCTTCTCCCGCATGAGCTCCGCTATCTCTTGGCACAACTCCGCACTTATAAGCTCGTTGGGAAGGTGCCGGGGGGTGATTTGGTAGAGATCGCACCCAACATTGGAATCAAGCAGGGGGCTCCTGAAAGTGCAGAGCTATTTGGCATGGTGATGGACGCGATGCTCACTCGTCTCATTGAGACCAAAGGCTGGCAATCCTTTGGGACACTCGATGTCGATT
>CAJNDV010035249.1:0-12759 GCA_905221635.1 Symbiodinium sp. CCMP2456
TTTTGTAAACCCTAAACCCCTAAACCCCCAAACCCCAAAGCCCATTGCAGGGGTGCCCTTAAACCCTAAACCCTAAACCCCAAAACCCTAAACCCCTAAACCCCAAAACCCTAAACCCCCTAAACCCCCAAAGCCCATTTCAGGAGCGTTGGAGTCGATGGCTTCCTGCAGCTTTGTGGCTCCGAAGGCGGCGAGTCAGGTCGGGACTGCCTCCGTCAACAACAGTAACCTTTAAGGGTTTAGGGTTAAGGGCTCCAGTAACCTTCAAGGGTTACAACAGGTTTTTTTTTAAAGGGCGCCTGGGAGTCTTACTCTAAGGTTTCCGTTTGGGGTTATATAAGGGTGAAGGGTTTCGGCGTTCACTCCCGGACATGCCAGGCGACATTCTTCGTGCTTAGGGTTTGGGGTTTGGGGTGCAGGGACAATGCAAATTATGGGAGCTTCAGCGGGTAAAGTTATCTAAGGGTCCTGACAATAATCACCCTAGTACTTTTAGCTTCTATATTGGGGTCGCCTTGTTCTGAAACTCCCATATTCCTATTGTATCACCATTTCTGGGTGGGGGCCGAGCCTGTAACATAACACCTGTGAGGTAACAAAAAAGGAGGAATAACAATAATTGCAATAATCATAATAATAAGTAATAACAATAATACTAGTAATAATAATCATCATAAGGAGCACTACAAAACAAGGGTTTAGGTTGGGGGAAGAGCTGCAGGAGACCCGTCAGGATCCTTTAACAGAACTCGGCTCTCCAGGTTGGTAATGTAGGGGGCCGTAATAATTAGAGTAGGGTTGTTTGGGCTTCTTTATGGTAGAGTTATAGTAAGGAAGCCTAAGGAATGATATAGGTAACTATTTAGGCTTCTATAGTATGCCCCAAGTACCCCTGGGCCGACGTCATCACAATCAGGGTGTCACCATTGGCCATTCACCCTAAACCCCAAACCCTAAACCCTAAGTATGTTGATCACCGTCATCATGACTATCGAGATGCTGCAGGTTATCATCACTATCGTCATCCAGGTCCTAAGGGCCCCCTCGCCATTGTCATCATCGATTCTATAGCTCTCGTCACCATGACCGTGCTGATGAGCATCCATCTTGAGCATCATGTTCTCCACAATGCACTGGGCATATCAGTAAGCTAAACCCCAAACCCTACCTGGACCCCAAAGAACCTACCTTTTTAGGGCTCCTTATCATGATTTCTTGATATGAGTCCTTAGGGTAAGTTATTTGAGGTTCAGGTAAAACCCCAAACCCACAGTAACTAACATCCCAGCCTCTGGCGGTCCTCATGCTCTTTTGAGTCTCCTGATATATAGGCGTTTCGCAGCTCCGGGGCTGTATTAAAGGAAACTACAGGTGGGGAGTTTAGGGTATATAGGGCTTCTATAAGGCTTCTATAAGGTATGTAGACCTTCTATAAGGCTCCTATAACGGTAACTACCCACCTGAAGATGTCCTAGACTGTAGGGATAAAGAAGCCCGAAACCATAAGCCGAGAACTTTTTTGAAGGCCCAGCATGCAGGGCTTAACAAGATCCCTAAATCCTATTCCCGCAAACCTGATTATTCAGGCCCCTATGTTATGCAGGGCTTTACAACATCGCTGGACAGACACAAGATGCACAACCTCCTAAACCCTCATAGTACCCCTATAGATCCCGAGACACTACAAGCTTCAGCCCACGTCATCACGCGGTCAGAGCCCGATCTTCGACTTCAACGCATCTTCCGAGTTTCGCTGGCTTTGGCTTGTTCTTTGGGTTCGGCTCTGGGAGTCAGGATTAGGATCTAGGGTTTAGGGTTTAGGGTTTGGGGTTTAGGGGTTTAGGGTTTGGGGTTTGGGATTTAGGGGTTGGGGGTTTAGGGGTTTAGGGTTTAGGGGTTTAGGGGGGCCCTTGGGGACATAGACGCTCTCAATAAAGGCAAAAATAGGGTTACGAAGGCTCCCCTTTGAAGGGTCTACCTACTACTACCTAGGGAAAATAAGTTACCCTTTTTGAACCCAGACTCTGCCAATCAGCTACCCTAAACCCTAAACCCTAAATAGTAGGATCCTTATTATAAGGACTAAGAAGGGTCTACCTAAGACGACCTAGCAGCCTCCAGGCCGGCACTGCAAATCTTTCGCCGACACCGAAACCGACATGAAGCGAGACTGTCGTACTTGTCCAGAATCCTAGGGGAACGAAACGTGAACCTTGCGGATTATGTAGGAATGATCATACCCCCAGGTACCTCCTTTCGGATTATGTAGGAATGATAAGACAATACCCAAAAGGAAGTCAAAGGTTCGTGGCTCTACTACTCGGCTCTGCTGATATTTGTCGTCGTCGACATTGCAGTGGTAGTGGCAGCGGACGTAGACGTACGAGGCAACAGGCCTGGGAGTAACAACGGTCTTCGTGATGATATGCACAAGGACAGGCCTAGACAAGCACCAAGTTCAAGAGCGTGCCAAGTGTACTGATAAATTAAGTCTATAGCTGCGACCGGGCCGTACGGCAAGACCACTTCGCTGTCTCGTGCTTGTGGCACTTTGCCGCGAAGGCTTTCGGCCTAGCTTGTCAAGTTTTGGATAAGCCAGGACAGACCTGAAGTCTAGCCATAAAGCCGTTCGCGAAGAGCCCTGAACCATAAATCCAAGTACCACCTCAGTTCCACACCAAGCCCTCGACCAACATACTGTTAAGCAACTTTCGACATGATGCCGGTGGTACTTCTATACGAACCTAACACTGTTACAATGTCGTTCGAAAGCCCTCCGAAACCCTGTGGGACCCTAACACAAGTCCGACGATGGATCCTCATAAAAATGCGGCGAAGCGCTACAAGTCTAGATAAGCAGCAGGCAAAACTCCGAATATGAACACTTTTTTGACATGGGTTTAGGGGTTTAGGGCTTCGAACATGAACCCGAAAATCCTAAAACCTAAATCCATACCCTACTCAGCCCAAACCCTAAACCCTCATCCCTAAGCCCTACACACCTTAACCCCTAATCCTTAAACCCAAAATTAACCCCAATCCATAAACCCCTATACCCTAAACCCTAATCCTTAAACCCCAAACCCGAAACCCCAAACCCAAAACTCCAATCCCTAAACCCTATACCCTAAACCCTAAACCCTTACAGAAGACCGGCAGAGCTTCCGCGAGCTCCTTGTGCTGGTGCACCTTTGGCACTGTGCCCAGCAGTCTGCTCCTGGCATCTTAAGTCTCTTGGGTTCTAGCAGAGTTCTGAACGTTTTTCAACTACTTTTGGAAACCCTAAACCCTAAGCCGTTTGAATAGGGATTTTGACCGATTGAATAGGGATTTTGCGAAGGATTTCGAGATGATAGAGTCTGAGGGGTGCAGAACCGGTCTGGAAGAGGTGTTAAAGGCTGAACAAGCTCAAGGGGCAGCCGTAAGGATGAATGGCTGCAGAGATTGGGGTCATAAGTTTAAGGCTATAGTAGTTTAGGGTTTAGGGTTTAGGGTTGAGGGTTTAGGGATAAGACTCAGCGATTTTGGTCACAAGTTCAAAGCTATAAGGGGGCATTCTCTAAATGAGGGTCTCTTTTTCCGGTCCTTTTTAGAAGGGTGCCGTACCTATATTGGGGACCTACAAAGGGACCCTAATTTAGAGAACTACCCATCTAAGACTCAGCGATTTTTTTGGCTTGTTGCTGGGAAAGACCCGTGAACGAAGATCCTTTGAGCTTAAGATCTGAAGATCCCCTAGGCCATCAAGGCCGTGTTTTTTTTCTCAGGCTATTAGGGGTTTAGGGTTAGGGGTTTAGGGTTTAGGGGAGCCTTCCGGGTATTGCATGCTTCATGGCTTCGCGAAGCCCGAAGCGAAGTCCGTGGGCACTTGGAAGTCCATGGGTAGTTATAAGTGGGGTTCTTTGTTGGGTAACCGTACTTCTAACACGTACTGGGGGACTTGTAACCCCACCTATAAGGGGGCTTTCGAGACTAGGGGACCCTAGTATAATCTTCTAAATGGTAGGATCCTTGTTATGAGGACCCCAAAATAAGGCACCCCATGGTTTCGGAAACTCCCAGAACTACCCAGGAGCCAAGTACTCCACCCGATGAGCAGCCTGCACAGACCTAGGCCGGAAAGCCTCTGATGCGAGTTTCGGGTTTTGGGGTTTCGGGGCCTTAATGATTAAAATGGGGTTTTGGGCGGCTGTCGGCATGATACAGATTTGGGTGTAAGGGGTTTATTTACTTACATATATTTTGCATTTCCGTGCCTTCAGTGGTGTACGCGGCCGAATTAACTCTTGCAGTGTTCCCCCTTTCGAAACAGCAAGAAAGCCTTTGCAAGGGGGTGTCGCCAAAACGAACTTGGGGCTTCTAGGGTTGGCCTCCGGCCATCAAGGAGACTATCCCACAAAGCCCTCAGTTGTCTTGGCAAAAGCGATAAAGGGTCTTTGACCACAGTAGCTCACCTCTGCCTGAGATCCATGCAGCTTCCCAAGTCTCCGGCAATTCATGTAGTGAGTCACCCTGGGTCCCGTGCTCGCTCTGGTAGGTTTCAACCGCACTTTTCCAATCGAAACTTTCCAGGACCCCTTTGAAGGAGCTCCTCGCGTAGACATCGTTCCCCTCCTGCGTTGCAGTGTCTGAGATGTCATTGCTACCGGCCACTCCCTTTTGTAGAGCCGCCACAATATTCGAAAACTGTTTCTCGCTCCATAGTTTTATATCTGGATCTGCTTGCAGAAGTGCCGCCTCGCTGGCAGCAGACTGCAGGGCATCCTGGATTTCAGACTCATAGAGCGGCTTTAGAGCATCTGCGTCATCTGGAGGTGTTGCATGAACAATCTCACAGACCGCCTCATGGAGCTGCTTTGTCCAGCTGTTCCATTCTTTCACCGTAGGTGACGGTGAGCTCCGCTGATCTTGGCGGGGCGCTGCCGGGGTGTAGGTGTCCAGCTCTCTCTGCCGTCTCCCCCGGCTGCCGTAGCCTGGGACAACCTCAGCAGCACCTTTTCCTTTGTGCAGAAGGGCCTTGACGGACTGTCCAGAAAACCGGAGGTGGTCCTCGAGTCGCCCAACTGTCCAAAATTCTTTGGCATGCGGAACAGTATGTTCCCGTGACACACTGTCTGTACTCCGCCACTCGTCCATGCGTCTTGAAGAAATGTACACTGAGGCCCGCCTTTTTCTTGAACCCCTTACTGCACATCCTGCAAACCCAGCTTTGGTCTTTCTTGTTTCCTCCTCTCGCCCCGGCAATCGTCCTGTAGAGAAACCATTGGCAGACGAGCACGGCCTCCTCTTCCTTGTAGGCTTCAAAGTCCTGTCGGTTGCGGCGCTTCGCCCGCCGTTTGACTCTCGCCGGGCTGGTTGTGAGGACATGGTGCCAATGGGGCCAAGCAGCCGCGTCCAGTAGTGGCCATTGCTCTTCTTCACCATGCACCAGCCACTCTAGGTCCTGTCGTAGCTGCCGCATCCATTGTGCCTCGTTCTGCAGGATTGCCCACAGGACAGGTGGTCCTGCTGTGGCCAGGGATATGAGCGCAGAAATGCGACTCCTCCTTGCATGCATCTCCAGAGGCCAACATCCTGTAGCCCAGTGTGCCAGCGGGGTTGGAACCTTGTAAAGCTCCGGGGCCTTTATGTCCTTGGCCAGTAGGCGACGCACAAGCCTGGAGTAGGCATCACTCATCATCCTCCACTCCTTGGTTCCCACAATCCAAATAGCCAGGTTGAAATACGTTGTCACAACCGCCGTGTTGAAAACAGCTGTTCTCGTAGACATCCGCAAGTCCTGGTTTTGGAGTAGCAGGTCTTTGGCCGCGTCATACGCCGCACTGGCCAGGGCTGTTCGGTACCTGGCTTCATGAGCAAGTCTTGCCATGGGGTCGACCATCGCGCCAAGGTGTTTGTAGCGCTGGACAATGGGTATACTCTCCTTGAGGTCAGGGAGGAACATCTCCGGCTTCCCATTGGTGAAGAACGTACGTCTTGCCTGGGTCGCTCCTTTACCAACCAATCGGAGAATAATGCTGGTCTTCTCCCTCTTCAGGTTGGGGGACAGTCCATGTGACCGGAACTGTGAGACGACCACAGAGGAAACTCGAGCCGTCCGTTCCAGGAGCTGCTCCGCACTGTCTCCTTCTATCGCCCAGGCAGTATCGTCAGCCCATGTTGTGTCCCACGCCTGCTGTGGATCTTGGTCCGGGTGTCGAGCAAAGGGCCCTTCAGTCGGGTTCCATGCAACTTGGAAGTTAATGCCCTCACCTTCCATGATCTCATGCACCCGGTAGAGTATCTTTGCATACACAAACGCAAAAATAGTGTCCGCCCACGAGGCACCTGGTCGGGAGCCTGCAGCGGACGTGCAAACCCATTGACCATCCGTGAACCTTGTGGTACTCCAAGTATTGTTGTGGAAGTCCCGAACCGCCGCTGTCACTTGCTCAGGGATGCTAGCTGCCGGGAAAATACCTCCATCAACAATAAGTTGAAGTAGTTCAGCGATGTCGTCTCCGTCCAGGTCAAAAGCCTTGAAGAGCTTCTCGATCGTTCCGTCGCACCTGATATCTCCCAACGCCAACTCTCTGACCACCCTGTAATAGGCAGCCCTGCAATCAACGAATAAGATTGCCATACTTTTTCCTCGTTGTTGGCACCGCCGGAGGTGTTCAATGATGAAAAGGGACGGGAAGAGTATGGGCGTATGCTTCTTGGAGCCACAGTGAAGTGGATGCAGGAACTGTTGGACTTCCACGTTGACCTTGGTCCGCATAGCCTTGTGCAGAGATTTGCCAAGGAAGCTGGAGATATATAGGCTTCGGTGGTTGCTCGTTTCACACTGTGATCCGGCATTCTTGTAAGCCTCGAACAGTACTCCACCTCTCCACTGTACTGGTTGCCGGCCCCCGAGAAGGGACTTGACATACAACGGTTGTATCATTCTGGTCAAGGGGCCCGGACACATACTCAGCACGTCGCTTGGTATGGCATCAAGTCCTCCAGCTTTCCCTTTCGGTGTGTTTCTGAAGACCTTTTCAATCTCCAAAGCATTCGGAAGGGCCTGCCAGTTCCACTCTGCCATACCCGGTGGGGTCCATTGGGAAGCTTCTGCCAGGAACTCCTCAGTCCTGACAATTTCGCCCTGTTCCTGGTCCCCGAAATATCGTAGCCAGATCTGGTCCCGGTGCAGACGTCGCCAAGGTTCCATCCACAGGATTGACGAGCTTTGGGAGTTCCCTATGGACAGGTCGCCTCGATCTTCCTCCAATTCCTGCCTTGCGGGCTCGTTGTAGGACCGCCGTGACCGTTTGCTGGCCCTCCGTGGCTATCCGGTGCAAGAAATCATTCTTGGCTTCAGCGATCATCTTCTTGATCCTCGCCGTTGCACAAGTAACTGCCCCAGCCACGAGCTCGTAGAGTAGGCCTCGCTTCGCTACCTCCTGGCCGAAACTTGGTTGGTTGCCCCTGGCCCATCGGTCAAAGGCAGCCCTTCTCAATCTGGCCCACAAAGACCTGCGCTCCCTCGTTCTTTGCTTGAGGGCATTCTTTTGGTCTCGCAGGTCCCACACAAGCTGTGGGATATAGGAGGCCCGGCCGTGCTTGTCGTCCGCCTTGAAGTGCTGCTGTAGGCATTGTACCAGGTGGTCCTGTACCATCTGGCAATGTAGGTCAGGATGCGTGTGCCATGGTGGTTGCTGGAAGTCCTCACAAGCCTGTTGTAGTAGCTTGCGGCCCTCCTCAGTGGCCATCTTCGTCTTGTCAAACTGTGGCCGCCAAAGCTTACCGCGGTTTCTTCCAGCAAAGAATTCACCAGGTAAAATCACCTGCACGAGCCTGTGGTCCTCATTGGGGCTCCCATTGTCAAACTCTGTCCTGACCTCGCTCCTTGTCATGTCGATGCGGGCCCGTCCACCAACGAAAAGGTAGTCGATTCTGCTCTCACTGCCGGAAGGGTGGCAGTAGGTGCATGAATCTCCAACATGGATCGTGGCGAAAGTAGACGGCGCCCACAGGCCACTGGCAGCCAAGGCCTCGGCACATTGTCGTCCGGTCGCATCAGGCTCATCGAATGCCAGGTCACCAGTGACCTGATCATGGCCCAGGGGCATGCGTCCATTTAAGTCAACGCCGCAAAGGAGGAGCTGCACATTCTTTAGCCTGGTGAAGATTCCATCAAGTTCACTGATGAAATCATCCCGTTCTTTGCGGTTGCCTCCCTGTGGGCAATGTGCCGCAACAAGGCCAATCTTGGCTTCCGCGACCTTGACTGTCACCGCCAAAAGTCTCGGCCCCTCATGTAGGATGGTGACATTCTCCTCCTGGGGCACGACTGGTCGTCCTTGTAATGTCGCCAGTCCCAAACTTCGGTGCATCCAGATGGCCACTCCCCAGTGGCGCTGCGATGCACTTGCCATCCGGTAGTACCTTTGGCTCATGCATTGTCCACCGCCAGCCTTAGTCTCCTGGAGGAAAGCAATCTGCACTCCCATATACTCAAGCTGTTCCTCAAAGTATCGGAACTGCCCAGAAACCCCTTGCACATTGACCGTGCAGGCCTTGACCTGGAAATTGGCAGGGGCCACGCCTTTGTCCTGCGCTCCGTCACTCAGTGGGATAAGCTTCTCTGCAGGGAGTCGATAGGGCGTGAAAGACTCATCGTTCCACACCAGGTGTCCCTGTTCCAGGATAGCCGCATTGGTGGCCAAGGCTCTTATCTCGAAACCCACCCATGTGAGGTCCGAGTTCAGGAAGGCCCGGATGACATTCTCCGGCGGCTCATGTACACAGCCCTTGCCTTCCGCCATGCTTCTTGCCACACAATCAGCAAGTTCGTTCCAGCCGTTGCCAGCATGGCCTTTGACATGCTGATATGCAATGTCAACTCCGTTCATCTCGCTGGCCATGATTTCAAGGCTTCTAATTCTGTCACCCAGCTCGTTCGCCGTAGACCAACGGCCCGATGCTCCATATCCCGCTGCCATGCAATCGAAACAAATGGTGCACGTGACCTGGGGCAATAGGGAACGCATCTGCACCGCCCAAAGTATTGCGACCGCAATCGCGGCTTGTTCAGCATCAAGGGCAACAGCCTGTGAGACTGGCCAGATCCCATCTGCCGCAAATTGTCCGCCAACTGCTCCCAGGAGGGCTACCATTGCACCGATCTTCAGCAAGATGACGACACCATATCCTCCAGCAGTTCTCGTCCTGCTGGCTGATCCATCGGTGTACAGCTGAAACTCGGCCTGGTCAGCTTGTCCCTGCCGCATCATTTCTCGCCACTCCCCCAGATCAACCGTATCTTGTAGGGCTTGTTGTGCGGCTGGGTGCTTCTGGCAATGCGTAAAGTCATAGTGCAGCCAGTGCAGAGGCCACGGACAAAACATAGGCCACAGCGTAGAGAAAGAATGCGGCAGCTGGAGGCGTTCTCGGGTGAGGTCAAACGTCGGGGCCGGGAGGTGCTGTGCCAACCTCAGATCACTTCGGCTGGCCGTACCTCCTTCATGGTCCGTGGTTCGTCGCCGTGGTGATCGGCTTCTGTTGACTGGCTGCGATGGAGGGGGGCCTCTAGGTCGATTGTCTCCTCCAGGGGGTTCAGAGGGGCTCGAGAATTCGCTCGACCCAGGGATATGATCATCCGGGTCCGTGCTCGAGTCACTTGATTGGTCAGAGCCATCCTCATCCATGGACTCAGTTGCATCTTGGTCCTCTATGGGCTGCAGGTGAAATGTGATGACCTCGCCGTGTCGGATCCGGATTGTCGGGCCTCCGACATTGGGCTCACCACCCGTAACCACAACTTCCCATCCTTCGATGACAGGAAACTGTATCCCTTCCAAGTAGGCTTGGGGGTTCATCTCCGCCGTCTGGAAAGCCATCCACTGGGGAAAATACGTCAGTGGTCGCAAATCCAAGAAAACAACATAGGTCGTCTCATGGTCGAACTGGCTGTGCGGGAGGATGGCTATGGGCGCGCTGATAATCTGGCCACCATGGGAGAGGTGTTCCGGCGGCTCCCCCGGGATCAACGACCAACAAACCTCCTCAATGTCGAGTTCGTCGGCTCCTCTCACCTCGTGGTATCCCGGGTCAGGCACTTCGATCTCGCACACCACCTGGTCATCAACTCCTTGATAGACAGTGTATTGTCCCCGGACTGGCGGCGGGTGGTCTGTTTCAGGCCGCCAAAGCGCCGGGTTCATCAGTCTTGGTCCAATATCGGAGGCCCAATCGCAGACTTCCCCGCGATATAGGACCTTGATGAGTCCTCCCATCATTGGCTGCCTCCGCTCCAAATGACTCATGGGATTCAGCTGGCCGAATAGGAAAACCTCAAGCCCCGAGACATCCGTCGCCGGCACCTGCGCGAGGATGTTGTTCTTGGTCAAGGGGCCTTCATGATAGATTGCAAACGCACTGCCTCCGATTGCTTGGCAGTCCAGTACCATACAGTACCGGTTCAAACTTGCCAACCAAGGCGGGCATGCAATGAAGCTTGCATAGTCCTCATGCAATTGTGGGTACGTGGCCACGATCTGGGTGAAGTGGTCCGGGGCGATTGTGGCACCCCATGTGATAATGCTTTCCAGTCGTTCCATCGTAACTGGAAACTCCATGGCCACATCCTGAGTCTGAGTCGAGTAGTGCGGCGTTGCAACCCAGATGGATATATGGATCGCCCTGTCAGTGGCTGCCTGTGGCGGCTCTTGCACCGTCTCCGGGACCGGAACCGCATACTCCGGAGGTGTTGCTTCCCGCTCGAAATGGCCCAGCGGGCGCTCCCAGATCTCTCTGTCCATTGCCTCGCCTGCGTTTGCTCAGCAACCGTCAGCTGGCCAGCCGCCCACAAGTCAACGTCTCGTGGGCGCCGCCACTGGTCTGCCCCATTGGTATCCGGTACACCTGCGACCTCAGGTGCCACGACCGCAAACATGAGCAGGATATGTGCTGTCTGTCTCCGCCCGCTGCGGACCCCATAAATACAGGTCTTGCCTGTTCTTGTTCCGGCTGCTTTTCGCAGGCATGCACATAGCTCCAGGAAAACGATCATGGAGAGGGTAAGGCACAGCCCCATTGCAGCTCTGCCCGCTTCAAACAGCCAACTCCATCTCTTGAGGTAGAGCAGCTGTTGCCATGTCTCGATGTAGCCCAGGACATCCCATGTCTCGCAGGCCCGCTGGAGCAGGTTCACTGCATCCATATCTTTGTTCGTATCCTTCTTGAAATCCCTTGGCGGTATGTTTTCATCGCCCCTGGGTTCATGGTATTGAGCAGACTGACCGAAAAAGCTGCTTTTGTGGCGACGGGCCCTTCCCCAGGCACCGTCATAGTCATATACTGCGTCATAGATTGCCGCAGGGACGGACCGAAAAAGCCCTGCTTTGGCATTGCTCATAGTTCCTGCTACTCTACACCAGCCGACTCCGGTGCAGTCTTCCCCAGACCACCAACCATGTCCTCCTCGTCGGAGCTGCGGAGTACCTCCTCTGCCAGCCCACGCTTTGCATCCAACTTCTCGCCCAGGGCTGGCCCTGTGGGGCGCACCGTGTTGGGGGTCCGACCAGCGCATTTGATTGACATCCGTGGCTGGCTGGGTCGTCTGACATCCTTGGGCTCTCTGGCCGCACCAGGCATCATCCCTGTCATTCCCGGGGAGTTCAAGTACGGGTCGTTCTTGGCGTCGATCTCCTCGCTGACATAGGTCGGCTTGAGCGCCGTGGTGCGTCTGTCGGTGTCGGCCTTGTCCGCTGCAGGGGTCATCGGCTCTGTGGTTCTCGTCCTGCGCGGGGGAGTGTTGTGGGCCTCTCTGTCTTCTTGCGCGGACAGGAAGTCCAGCATTTGCTTTCTGGCGCCTTTGCGAAGCTTGCCACCATTGGCAGCCGCTGCAGTCAGCAGCCCAGCAAACTCTGACATCGGGTCGTCCGGGACGCGCGTCAGATGCTCCCACTCCTCCAGGGCTTCCACTGGGTGGTCCGTGCGGCCAAGCTCCGGTAGTTCTTCTGGGTGGGCAAGGATCTCCTTCATCTCGACAATGGCCTGCTCCTTCGCCACCTGCTGTTCTTGTGTTTCGGTTCGCAGCTTTCCCAACTTCTCGAAGTGTCGGGTGCGCTCCTTGAGGAACGATTTCTTGAGATCCTCCTGGTACTGTTGCCACTGCTGCTCGGCGTCCTCTCTGTCCTTGTCGCTTTTGCGGATTCTGGCATCCGCCCTCCTGACCGTGTTGGCCAGCTTCTGGATGTAGCGAACAAGGTCGCCGCTTTCTCCTCCATTCTGGCTCTGGCCCTCGCGCCCATTGGCCTCCTGGGTCGCTCCGCCACTCGTCTGTGGCCCTTGCCGGGCTGGTTGTCCGTCGTAGGAGGGAAACTTGTTCTCGTGCTGCTCCTTGGGCTCCTTGGGCCACCGCTGCCGTTCCTTGCCGCCACCTTTGCCATGCCACGAGGCTTGCTGCGAGGATCGCGACCATCCATAGTCGCTTTCCCATGCTGCTTTGCGACCCATGAGCTCGCGGTACTCCGGCTTGCTGTGGTGGTTGTAGAGCAGCTGTAAATCTGCCTGCCTCGGGCGGTGGTGCTGCGCACGGGCCTTGTGGATCCGGCCTCTCGCACGCGATCGTTGGAGCCGCTGGCGTCGGTGCCAGCTTGGGGACCAAGGTGTCCTCTGCAGACCTATGGCTGCAACGTGCTCTTATCAGCACTGGGGTCTTCGGCTATGGCCGTGTTCCTTCACACAGCCTCGATCCGAAATCCCTACTTACATATATATATATATATA
>CAJNDV010035251.1:3516-25432 GCA_905221635.1 Symbiodinium sp. CCMP2456
AACCGAGAACCGGGATCATATATAAGCATCTGCACACATGCATACACACATGTGTGTAGGCATGCCAACACTATGTACCGATGCATATGTACATGCATCGGTACATGAATCTGTCTATCTATCTGTGTGTCGTGATTTAATTCTGGCTACCAGTACACCTTTCTACCTGCATCTATGTGTCTATCCATCCGTCCATCTAACTATCTATCTATCTATCTACCTATCTATCGGTCTATCTACTCATCGAAGTATCCAGCTAGCTAGCTCGCCACCTAGCTAGCTACCTAAGCTAGCCTAGCTACCTCTCGGTCTATCGACGGTTCGGTCGGTATATCTTTCTATCGATCGTTCGGTCCGTCTATCTATTTATCTATCTGTCGGTCCGTCTATCTAGCTATGTAACCTACTGTTTGCCTATCCATCCATCCACCCATCCATCCATCCATCGAGCTATCTATCTAGCTATCTATCTATCTGCGTGTGCATGAGTGTAAATGCAATGAATGAGCAGTGTATGCACATGGCCTTCGAGTAGAAATTTAGCCATGCTGTTACATACATACTGTGAACCTGTTCGCTACGATGCTTACGGAGGAAGCCTCCGGAAGCAGCTCGCTGGCTGGCTTTGCAGGCGGTGTCTTCAGCAGAAGTCGACTGAGAGGCTTCTCTTCTGCAGGCACCTCCTCCTGAGAGGACTCGGCCAGAAAGGGAAGCTACCGAGTGGACACGGCAGCGCAACGCGAAGCCTCCTCCTCGCCCATGTTCCGCTTCCTCCGCCTCCTGACCAAGTGAGGAGGTGCATCTTGCCGACAGTCTACCCCTGGCTATACGATTTCAGCCTGGCAAAGTCGTTATTGCGCAGCACGGCCTCCCGGCAAGGCTCTCCCTCTCGCTCCCTCGCTCTCTCCATCTCTTAACGTTGCTGCTTCGCAGATGCAGCTGAGGCATGGTCCCGATCGATCAGGTTGCGCCAGTGCGCATCGCTGCAAAAAAAGCCCAGCCTCTTCGTGCATCAGCGCGCACTGTCTCAGATGACGCCTTGCTGCGCCTGAGGATGGCTTCGTTCTTCTCCAGCAAGTGGCCAAACGCCTCTTCCACTGGCCTGTGCGGAGGGCGATCTGTGCAGACTGTCCCTCTTTGGCGGATTCTTCTCGCCTGCCAAAGGAGTTGCCCACCTGCTTCTGCTGCGCCACGCGCAAGGTCTCGATTTTACTGGCGCAGCGGATGCCCACCACATGCTGACCACTTCACACAGCTGCTCGGCTCCTGCTCGGATTTTCCATAAGATTGGTGGCCTGAGCTCTCAGCGCAAAAAACAACGTCGAACAGATCTCGCACAGCTGTTGCTGGACAAGGCCGCGCACAGTAAGGCTGCGACCAAGTCTTTGACGGAGGCTGAATCCAAGCAGTTATTCCTCAGCAAGCAGTCCCCCGTCAACGCCCGTGTCCACGAAATACAATTTGCAGGAGCCAGTATAGGGTTTAGGGCCGACTTGGGCCAGCACTCGAGGTTGAGGTGCAGCAGCGTCTTGTTCCTGAGCTAGCTTGTAGAATGATCCCTTCGCTGAACATAAGAAACTTTGAGGACCCTGATGACCCCTGCTTGCAGCCAAATCTCGTTTTCAAAGACTGTGCGAGCACGACACCTTCAGCCTTTGCGTCACATAGAGTTGCTGTTCCTGATCAACACTGGCTTGCTTTGGAAGGTCCTTCTGCAAGTTGGAGTTCACCAGCGACAAGGTCTGAATGTTGGTGTTCCATGCCATCGCCTGCCATCTTCTCTCCACATGACATAGCTCTGCAACAACTCCGTAGAAATCATCTTGCGGTACCGCGACAGATGCTTCCAGGCCTTCGCCAGCTTTGGCGCTATCCGCTCCTGAAAAGCCGCAACGACTTTGAAAAGACCTCTGGTGCCTTTTGGCTCTTGGCAGGCCTCAAGGTCTCCGCGGGGCATGTGAAGGTTGCTGAAATCGAAATCGGTCAAAGTGGGATCCTGCAAAGTTTACAGCATCCATGCCATGCACCAGCCCGAAGAAACCTTCAACAAATTAAACGCCACGGGAGCACTAACCAGGCTGCATACGACCCACCACGCCATGTCTCCATGACTGACATGCTTCGGTCATCGAGGTGTGCACGGTGCACCATCCAGATCATCCTGAGCTGTCTCAGCTGTAACTCCTACCGAACATCTGAACATCATTGAACATCAATACCAGTAAATGTGTGAGTATCAAAACTTCCGTAAACACTCGGAACACTACCTGCTATCGACACGAGAATGCGTCGCCATCATTCAAACTGGACTGCGAAGGCTGGCGACACCTAAGACTTAGCCGCCGGCTGCTTTCAATATCGAACGGCCGATGATTAGGTAGTGAGCTTCATTCCGCATGGAGCAACCCTCAGAAGCCACTCCAGGCACACACAATCGAACGACACTTGAAGATTAGTTCTGAGACGATTGCGAGCATTAGAGTGATCATCACCTGTGGGTTCAAACTGGGAGGGCTGGAAGAAAGGAAGTCAATACACAGGCACCTTAAAATGCAAAACCATCCTCAGCCTGCTGGAAAGCCCAAGCCTTATGAACCTTTCTGTATACCCGCCAGAAAGAAAACTTGTTTCAGTCTCCTGTAGGGCCTACAAATCCCGATAACAGCGCTACGGGAAACACACTTAGATGCCAGAATCGAAACGTGCGGCTCAAGGCCCGCACCAGTCTCCGAATGACTTGGCCTTGCCATGGGATTTGATCTAGGGGTTTACGCCAGAAGCTCATCATGATTACGAGATCATGGGTGCGGCCATCCCATGTGCTGCGGATCCACATGCTAGCAACAACAGGCCCGGATTCTATGCCTTAGCCGGCTCTTCGATCATGTCGGAGATGTCCTCGATCGCCTGCAGCTGAGAGACCCGCGGGAGAAAACAACGAGCACCTTCGGGTACGGGGACACCAGAACCCCAAATGCGAACCCTAAACCCTAAACTTCCTAAACTCTAAGTCCTCATTGAACTCCAACCCTTAAACCCAAAAGGGGCTTGTTGAAGAGTGTCACGAGGAAAAGGGGGGGATGCTGAAGAGTGGAACGCTTCCCCAAGCGAATCCCGAGCCTTGCCTCGATCTTCGCTGCAAGCTTTTGGTCGATGCCCGCTGCATCGACAGTCTGCACTTCTTGCACCTCTAGGTCGTTTTTTGCTTAGGGTTTGGAGTTCAAGTTGCGAAAAGTTGCTGGTTCAAGGGAACTGCCTGAAAGGTGAGATCGGCAGTCGTGCTGCCAGAGGCGTTTGAGGCACTCAACACGTACCTGGCACACGCAATGCAGCCATGTTTGAGACTCGCACCCGATGTAATGTGCACACAAATTACGTCGGGAGCACGTGGTCTCGGGCGACCTTACCCAAACTTCAAACATCTTCATCATGGTGATTCATTGTGCCGATGCCAATGATTTCCTGCTCGAATATCAACCGTGTATGGAGCTGTCAGTCTTACAACAACAAGTAGAAAGGAACAAAGCAGCAACACTCAGGAGTGCTACTGTTTTATCTTACTTGCAACTGGAAAGTGGCTATGACGACTCCTGCAGCACGCTACGACGGCGACAACGACCACCCCGAATAATAGTAACCCCTCGTAATTCATCAGCATCACAGTCGCAATCAAGACCATCATCAACAACATCAACATCAACAACATCAACATCAACAACATCAACATCAGCATCAGCATCGACATCTTCGACAACATCATAATCAACATCAACATCATCATCAGCATCATCATCATCATCATCATCATCATCATCATCATCATCATCATCGTCAAGCTTGTCGTCATCATCACCATGGTTACCGTGATCATCATCCTGAACATCAACATCATCACAACCATCAGCAACACTACCACAATCCGCCGTCATCGTCGTCTCCATGACTGTCATCATCATCACATCACGCCGCCGCCACCACCGCCGCCACCACCACGACCACCACCTGTCACCACCACCGCCACTACCTGCAACCACCACCACCACCACTATCACCACTACCACCACCACCACCGCCACCACCACCATTACCACCACCACCACCATCACCAGCACCACCACCGCCACCATCACCACCACCATTTCAATCAACAAGCGCCGCAACCATTCCCATCATGACTTCGGAAAAAGACTGATGTCAATCTGCAGTCATTGGACAACCAGCGCAGGAAATATGGCTCTGACATTTCAGGCCCTCACTCTGCCACGGGCTGGCCACTGATCACACCCGTCGCCGGATCTAGCACCAGCCCCTGAGAGCCACGGGATTGGCTCAGATGCTCTGAACATGTTCACTCTGGCTCCATTGCTCTTGCATGCTGCACGACGTGAAAGGGGTTAGATTGTTGTGCAGGCTGTCCGCATATGGACACGATGAAAATGACTCCACACTGTGAGACACTGCAGCCTCAGGCAAGGAGGGCTCCACTGCGAATGTACAGCCTTCAGACCTCTGCACATTCACACATGCTCTGTCACTCGAAGGTTGAAAGCCACATGGTGGGTCGACAGGTGTCCAAGCACGCAGCCCCTCAAGGTCTGGCTCGATCGACATCGGCTCGCCCACGGCGTAGGATGGACTGCAGTTGCAGAGGAGTTCGTGCGAAAAGCTTGGTCTTGGCTTGGGTGTTGATTCCCTTTGCCTCGCCATTGGATAAGTCAAGTTCTTTGGAGCAGGGAGCACCTGAATTGGGAAAATCCACCACAGGAAATTATAGGGGGGGTTTAGGGTTTAGGCTCAGGGCGTAATCACCGAGGTCTTGACCACGGCGAAACTCAGCTCTGCCGATGTGTGTGCATCCTGGGGAGGTTCAGCACAAGCGCAGCATAGTCGAAGTGCACTCTGGCAGGCACCCAACCTCCCGCCCTCCACCCTTTTGCAGGGGTAGATCCCACGATTTTGGAGTTCAAATTGACGGTTCCTTTTTGCCGGTCCTCCCCAAAGGCCGTCACCACATACGTCTGTTCGGCACACAGGGCACCGAAAGCACCAGTGATGGCACCTGTCATTCAAGCACAAGATCACACCTCTCTCCAGGTACTAGCCTGGTGGAACTTGCCTTCAGTGGATTACTGAACAAGCAATATGCCTGAAATGACCCTCTCTGCTTAAAGCAAGCGAAACTATTCCTTCTTTACGGGGCCAAACTCAACGCATGTCGCAGCGCACCCGTGGTCTCATCCAGGCTCACTCCTTGAGGAAGTGGCGGCTCCTAACCACTGGAATTGGAGGTCACGACTAGTCACGACGACAGGTTCAGCAACGGGCCGATGGCTACGGATAGTAGGATTCAGCACGGAACGGCATGACGACTCGGGAACCTTCCAATGTGAACCTTAGTTCCCGGCCACTGCAAAGCTGCTCACAGAGCCTTGAACCTGCAGGCAGCACAGAGCTGTAGAAGAAGAAGGCAACAAAGCGAATGTCTGTGCCAGCCCACAATCCCGATTGTGGGTCTTAGCGAACAAGGCATCTGTGCGGGACACGAACTCGTCCTTTCGCTGCATCTTGAAAGCCGGCTTGCGTGCCAACTGCATCACAAGCAAGGGCTACAGGCATCTGCAGGCTACGGCGCGATGCGATGCTTTCATCGTTTTCTGAAATGTGGATGACGTCTCGACGCTTCAACCGCGGATGACGTCATAAAGTCTCGACTCTGTAGTTCGACCCTCATGGGGACGACAGCGTGAGCTTGTAGTCCAAACCTGACAGAAACCAGAGTTCAGACTGGCAGGGTTTGGTCAATTTCGTCCTTACATGACACACGTGCCACTGCGCAGAGTCTTCGCACTGCAACCCAAGCTAACCCGAGGCAGTGTACCCCAGGAGGTGACACATGTGACACGACCGAGCGGCTGTGGTTGATCAACTCGGAGAAGCGAGCGACGGTCTGCGCAGGTATCGAGGGCATTCCATCGTGACCAAAACCACAACCAGGAGGATTGTTACTAGAGGCCTTAGTCGGCCTCGTCTCATGACCACCAACACCACCACCACAATCACCACCGCTGTGCTCATCGGCAACATGCCACATGACTCTAACAGCGGAACACGTCTCTGAAACTAGGTTTCGCACAAACTGACCGCTTCTTGCAGCACTGGCCTGGCGGGCGATGTTCTTCTTGACAGTCCCTGGCACAATCTTGTTGATGAACCTCAGGGCGCACACAACGCACCCGGTGCCCAGCTAAGCGAAAGCATCCACAAGGCCATGATGGGTCACGATGCCTGCAGATTTAGGGTTTAGGGTTTAGGGTTTAGGGCTTAGGGCCCTAAACCCTAAACCCTAAACCCTGAACCCTAAACCAATGACGGTCGTCTCAGCCTTAGGAGCAGGCCTGCCAAGAGTCATGCTGGGTCTTGCCTTCGGAGCCACGTGGCAGCCACTTTTGGAGCGAAACTGGCAAACGCATAAGGGTGTAATATAGGGGCCTTAATAATTGGAATAGGGTTTTGGGGCCCATTAGAGTTTAGGGTTTAGGGTTTAGGGTTTAGGACTTCAATTAGAGCACACCTACCAAGACCCCTCATCCGAAGCCACTGCACCTAGCTGAGGCAGCAGTTTTGCGGATTACCACCTCGAAGTTCACTACATCCCACACCGGCTGCTGGTGTGAGGATCATCACTCCTTTTGCGGGCATTCATCTTCACGCAACGATTCCTTTGCCATTTCTGCCTATTGAAAGCACTGCTCTTAGCTTCAGTCTGTGTCATCGGTCGGACTGCCAGTGAAGGCATTGTTCTTACTGCAACAGTTGTCTGGAATATGCTACTCTTGGAAAGCCTGCCCAACCCTACAGCCACACAGAAACCCTTCTGCAACCCCTATACAATCCTGAAGCCTCGCAAGACTTCTACGAAGCCTTACAAAGCAGTTGAAAAAAAGCCCGAGCCCGGAGCTAAGTCCGAGGGTGGCGTCGCCATCCTCGGCGATGCAACAAATCCGAGTCCAGGGTTTAGGGTTTAGGGTTTTAGGGTTTAGGGTTTAGGGTTTAGGGTTTAGGGTTGAGGGTTTAGGGTTTAGGGTTCAGGATTTCAGGGTTCCAGCACATGGAGTTTCCCTGTTCATACGGGGATCGGGCATTTGGGATTCTTGTGGACTTAGGGTTCCGGGTTAAGTGATCTCAGCATGGACGTTGTATCATACTAAGACAGTCCGCATCTGTCTATCCATCTTCCTGCCGCTCTACCTATCTATTTATCTATCTGTCTATCTATCTGTATATCCGTCTGTGTAATTATCGATGCATCGATCCACTTATGTGTCTAGCTACCTTTCTTTCTCTCTCTACATTGCATAGTCATTGGCCCAAACTCTAAAAAGCCCCAAAGCCCCCCCGGCAAAACCCCTGAAAGCAAAGCCGCAACTCAGCCCCGCGCTTCAAGTCGAAGTTCACCTCAGCCTCCAGCTTCCCTTAGTCCACCGGTTCAGGGGTGCAGGGTTTAGGGTTTACGGGGTTCAAGAGTTTCGGGGGTTTAGGGGTCTATGCTTCAGGGTTTGGGGTTTAGGAGGCGGGGTTTTGGGCTTCTTCTTTGTGGGCTCTTTTCCTATGCTTGAGGATGGGAATCCACCAAATCCACAATCATCACCTCATGAAGCTAAAGCTTTAAGCCCCAGTTACCAGACCCTGGTTGGACACCACCGGGAGAGACCCATGGCCAGCATGCTGTACGGCGGAAGTCAACCAGGAAATAACGGCTTGGGGTGTAGGCTCTCAGGATTTAGGGTTTAAGTACACCGAGACACCTTGCGATCATTTTGACCAGTTCAGTGGCTTGGGCATTTAGGGGGTTTTTGGGGTTTGTGGTTATAGGGTTTAGAGTCTGCGAACATTATACGTGAAGAATGGCTTTCTGTTGCGAGTATCCCAAAAGGCCTTCCGGACTACATATATCTTCGGAGAGAGAGAGAGAGAGAGAGAGAGAGAGAGCGAGATAGAGCCAGAGCGAGAGCACGAGAGAGAGAGAGAGAGCGGGCACAACAAGACACATGGCGCTTCCGCACGACAACTGCGCAGCGGGCCTGCGCGGGTGAGGACCTCATACAGGCCCAGGAAGAAAACGAAGAACTGGTCGTCCACCTAAGACTCCGAGGCGAGCCCACTCAGGAAGCAGCCAAAAAGCCCTGAATCCTAAAGCCCTCAGTCCCCAAGCCTAGATCCGAGATCCTAAAGCCCTCAAGACCCCAAGGCCCTGAATCCTAAATCGCAGAAGGGTTGTAAACCCTAAACCCTAAAGCCCTAAACCCCACTAACCCTTAAGCCCCTAAATCGCAGCCGACAACAAGGGTAGCTCTCTAAACTCGGGTCCCTTGGCCCTTTTTACAAGGGTGCTGTGCTATATTGGGGACCCAAAAATTGACCCTAATTTAAAGAACTACCCAAGAGAAGAGTCAAAAAAGACGACCTCCTGAAAACAACCTGAGGCCCAGGCGGCTTCGGCCCAATTGGCCTCGGCCGATTGGATTCAGCGATCTTCAAAGGCATTAGAAAGGAACTAGTATTAGGGTTTAGGGGTTTAGGGGTTTTAGGTTTTGGGGGGTTTGGGAGTTTGGGGTTTTGGGGGTTTGGGGTTTAGGGGTTCGGCTTTGGGGTTTTAGGGGTTTGGGTTTTAGGGTTTTGGGGGGTGTTAGGGTATAAATTGATTACTAACATACGTACAGAAGCCCAAGATTTCAATACCGTTAAGTAATGAGAGCAAGAGCCGCAAGATGAGTGGCAATCAGCATCCTCCTGCTTTGGGTATAGAATATGGTCCCGGTGCTCCGAAATGCTTGAATAATGCGAAGACGGAGAGGGAGAAGAAGAAGGCACAGCATGCCGAAGTAGTCCCCGAATGAGGCTCCCTCGACTGCCCTGCGAGGGCAATTTAACAAATGGAGATTTTTCACAGCCTGTCCAGATTCGGACGAGAGGCCACAGGCAGAAAGTCCAGCTGATGCATGAGCTGGTAGTTCAAGGCTACCTCAGGACGCTCGAGATCTGGCAGTAGGAAAGCCTCCGCACCTCCGAGGCTCTTGCCCAGAACTCGTCAGCAGTCAGCACTAGCTCCTCGTTGTCGATGACCTGCATGCCAGCAAAATCACAATAAGAAATACAACTTACAACAATAGTAGCAATAACAACAATAACAATAATGACAATAACAATAGTAACTCTACACCAGTAGGGAAACGCGCTCCAATCGTCGAAGCTGAGTAAGAGCTCCCCGCCCGGTGGAAGGAGATGGACTGCAAAGTCTTCGGCCTCGGTCAAGAACAATGGTAATACATAATTACTAACAATAATACTTAAGAACAAGAGTAAGACTGAGAATAACCAAAACAGCAAGAGTGGTTCTTCTGTTACTATTACCACTATGGTTATAAAAGAAGACCATAGTAATGATGATCACCATCACTACCACTATCATATAACTGTAACAATAATCATACGTCTAATAGTAAGAGAATTCCAACAATAAGTACTATGCTCATTTCCATCATGATACGATTGATACGAATATTAACAACAGCCATAACAACTACTATCACTTAGCATACTTGGAGGTTCATGGGTAGTTAAAAGTATGGGTATAAGTCCCCAAATCTGGGTTATAATTATACTTACCCTACTTATAACTCCATTTATAACTACCCATGAACCTCCAAACCCTAGACCCTAAACCCTAAACCCCATAGAACCCTTTAAAGGAACCCCTTATAACTACCCATGAACCTCCAAGTAATGAAGATGCTCCTCTTGCGTGCCAAAGCGCAGGGTTTCAGCGTCGGCCAAGAGCCTGGGCTCCCAGGTCTAGGACCCACAAGGGGGGTTTCCGAAAATAGGGGACCCTAATGTAGCACCCTACATAATAGGATCCTTATTAATAGGGGACCCCAATATAGTACCCTAAATAATGGGATCCTTATTATAAGGACCCTAAAATAAGGTACCCCCTTTTTTTGGAAAGTCCCACAAAGTCTCGCAAAGCCCTGAACTCTCCAAGGCACTCGTCCATCAACTGCCCATGGTAAAGAAGTCGCAGGATACTTGGGAAAGCCTCGAAGAAAAAGAACGCATGCGAAGAAGCTGTTATAGAACAAGGGAGAAGAGCCTCGATGTGCTTCATCTCCACCTCGTTCAGCAGCTCTCGAAGCTTTGGTATCTTCTCCTAGCACGGCAGCTGCATTTCGGATGTCTGCGTTGTTCCGAGTTTCCTGTTCAAAGAGCCAGCCGAGGTCTGTTGCGCATCTATTCCGAGCCACTAGCAGTAACAGAGGCCCACTGACATCCCCTACGACTGCACCTTACAGACCTGGCCTTCTCCATGGGAAAGTAGTTTGTCCCCACACCTTCCAGAAGCATATCGATGCGGGGGGATCTTGGCAACTGCATTAGCAGATGCTCTCTCAGGCGTACCCAGTATGCTGTGCAGGAACATCACCCGCGGCCTCGGCGAACGCATCATTTTGATGGAAACCGACTGATCTTTTGGTCAGAGCTGGGAACGTCTCTTGCGGCTCCGATGCTGTGTGGCACGGAGACGGAGGTCAACATGGCATCGACTCGTTGCTGATGCTGTGAGCTGCGCTGTGGGCCAGGCGAGTGCCCCTTGAAGTGCACCATGCTGTACTCGAAGCAAAACCTGTTCTCCCCACGGACCAACAGACGGCATGTCACTTCCTCCGAGGCTCGTGGCCTGAGGTGATCCATGAAGCTGCCGTCCTTGGTCAGGCCGCGGACTGCAACCGGACTGAAGCATCTCAGTCGTTCCGATTCAGATGATGAGGGTCCGACGGCATGCTCCATGCAGAAGTTGCACTCGGTCTGCATAAACCTTAGGCCAGCTCCAAGATGCCACTCAGCAACGAAGACCGGAGCCTCCCTCCCGTGCTACAGCTTTACCGAAGGTGTTCCGTAGGGCCTCAAGCTTAACGGCTTAACGTTCAGGGCTTCTTCTAGGGCCGAAGAGTAAAGCACTGCATTGCAATATGCGATGCTCTGATCACTTAGGTGTTCTCTACACACCAAGAGGTTGCTCGGAAAGTCGGAAACCCGGACCTACTCCCGTGGCTTCTGCAACTATTTTGACGAGTAGTATCACTATGACAACAGCTGCCACAGTCATGATGCTTCTCACGAGTTACATCCTTGCTATTGAATCTGTGACTCGTCACAAACCCGGAGGGCGCTTAGAAGTCAAAGGCGCTCGAGGATGGGCGCATCGAAACGAGGTGCTGCAGGCACCTCGCACGAAGCCCTGATCCCAAGAAATGCCACGCCCCAAGAGCAACCTTGATAGCAACCGTTGTGGAAGCTGAAGAAACAGAACCCGAAGAAAAAACAAAACACAGAACATACGATAAAAGACCATCTTCTCTCCGGAGCCTTGTTGAAAGACTCGGAAATCTGGGTGGTAGATCGATCCGACCAGTACACTTCCACTGAAAGTCGCTCCTGCCACTGTCAGTCCCTCGCAGGTTCACTTCTGCAGCTCCCATCATCAACCCGACCTGGGCCATCATTCGTGGCAACTTCTTGTCGACGCTCTTGAAGATCGTCTTGTCCTCTGAGCAAAACGCTGCATCCTTCGGAGCCCGACTCCCGAAATCAAGCGACGCACTCAGTACGTGACCAGGTCGAAGCCATCAGCTCGTTGCACCTTGGCAGCAAAGCCGTCGCTGCGGCAGAATGAGGAGAGCCAGGTAGCAGCATGCTCGCAAAGTCCTTTGTATGGTTTTAAACGACTGAGTTAGGGCAGCCGCGGCCGTTGCCCGTTCACTCGCTTATGCAAAGCTGTGACCGAGCTTCTCGCGATGATGCTGCCTTGCCAACAGGGCAGCAGGCACAATCCATTTTACAACCTATATACTGCAAAGTACAGGGCAGCCTATACCGTACACCATACGTCTGACGGCACAGGTTTTGCGTTATGCCTTTATGTGTCGTGTATTATGTGCTACGTTTACATATTGTGTATACTGTTCAGTATATGTTAGACATTACGTATGTCTATGTGTTATAAATTATAACTACCGTGCTTCTATATGGCGTAGAGTATGACATCTGGTAACTTGTTATAGTATGTAAAAGTATATGCTATATCTTATACAACAAAGCTTGTAATGTAAACCTTATTCCCGACATACCCAAAGTTATATGTATGTATGTGTGTATATATATATATACGCATGCATGCATGCATGCATGCATGCATGCATGTATGTAAATATGTATGTATGACTGCGTGTACTTATGTATATATGCATGAACGTATGTGTATTGTATGTATGACTGCGTGTACTTATGTATATATGCATGAACGTATGTGTATTGTATCTGTGGGTATGTACAGATACATACATATGTATATATGTACGCATCATGTAGTTTCTGAGTTAGTTAGTTAGCTAGCTAGCTAGCTAACTAGCTTGTCCGAGTGTCGGCTGCACCTTCCCTGAACAGGCCTGCATGGTCAATCGGCTTGCCCTCGGCGATCATCGCCTTTCGCCGAAGATCCAGCACACCTTGAGAAAATAAGAAAAATTTCGAGGAGACTGCATTATGCCAGACTGCGCTGGTGGGGTGGATTGGGAGCAAAGGCTGCTCAAGTAGGTGTACCTTAAGGGTCAGGCCATATTGCAGGTCATCCGTGCCACCTGAGATGTGCGGTCGCTTGCTGATTGCTGACGCAGCCCTCGGCAGTGTCACGCCCCTGCCTTCCTCCTGAGTCGGAGCCATGGTCCAGAGCTACGAAGCCAGCTGAGAGGTACAGAACTATGAGGCTGCTGGATCGAGTCGGAGTGATCGGTTGAGCTCTGAAGTGAATCGGACATCAGCCGTCTTTGGTGCAAATGCTCAGACACATGTCGTTGCTCCTGGCTTTGATGCTGCCATGGCTGCCGGCACATGACCCGATCTAATGAATTACAGGTTACACCAAATGATCGTGTCTGCCAGCTGGTGGAATGTGTGCACAGGGCTGAAACAATGTGCCTCTGCTTCCAGCTTCACCTCCTGGCCCAAGCTGTAGGCCCCCTCTATCTCCGGATACCTGGCATGCGGGGTAAGGATCAGACTCCAGGTTAGCTTGTGGTGGACGTTCCGGAATCCTGTGCGCTGCCGAGAGGCTATTGGAAGCAAAGCGTCTCTTCTACGGCTCTGGACCCGACACGGCTGGAGGGCTGCCCACAGACTGCTCTCTACTCGGAGAACCTCCGATCTCCAACCCCCCTTCAGGAAGAAAGATCGGCAGGTGCAGCCGAGAGCGCCGGGCTCTTGTTTCAATTTTGGGACGCTCAAGCTGCCCTTAAACCCCAAACCCTAGACTAGACCCAGAGACCTTTGTGGTTCGTGGGGTCGGGCACAGCGCAGGCCTGAGGGCATGAGGCTTCTCAGGCCGGATCGTCAAAGTGAGCTTCGAGTCTGCGCTGCCCGAACCCGTCGTGGCAGTCACCTCACACGGGAGAGCAAGAAACCCCCAAACCCCTAAATCCTGTACTTTGAACCCGTAAACCCCTAAACCCTCAACCCCTACACCCCTAAACCCCCAAACCCGTAAACCCCAAAATTCCTCAAAGTCGATGCGCCGCACCTGAAAGTCTGTGTTCGGCAGCGGGCTCAGCGGGGTTCCCGTGACCCGGCCAGTGGCCTGCTGCACCATAAGGGGACATATTTTGTGGGTGAGTGCGAGTGTGTGCTTACATGGACTATGTACTAGCCTGCGTTATAGTATACAAATATGGGGACCACATGGGTATGCTTTTATTGTATGTCAGAGTGTGTACTTGTGTAGGGACTAAACAGAGATATTGTGACTAACGATTATGGCCCCGTATATGAACCCAAAGGTGACCCGAGAAGTCTTTGAGCACCTCTCCACGACACTGGCGCTCCTCGTCAAATCTGAGGCCATCAGGAAGATCGGGGCCTCACATCTCTTTGCTCTCCCAAAGAGTTCCGATGGCCACGGTCTCAAAGAGGGTTACGATTTAGGGTTTAGGCATTACGGTACCACGGATAAAAAAGCAACGAAGGTGCTGGCAGGCACGTCCAGGGCCCCTGCTGACACTGAAAGTTGCATCTCCGGCCGCCTCGCGAAGCGAAAGACTACCGGTTCCCGGCATGCGCAAACTCGACACCCAGCAGTCCTGCGGCGACAAGTCGACTGCCTCCCCGACGAAGAGCACAGCTCCACCCTCACATTCTGCACGTCAGCGCTGAGGTGCCACGTGACGCCAGCCAACATCACGCTACGCTACACCGTTTCTTCGCCTCCTCCAAACCATAGTTGGGCGGCTTTGGTCCAACCTCATGGGTACGTGGCGGCTACGCTCTTGTCGGGATGCTTGGCAGTAAGCTCTGCATCCAGGTCTGATAGTTATAGTATGTTTCTGACCCATCCCTGAAGATGCAGAGCTCCGAGGACACCACACCTTTCACCTCCAGCTGAAGAGCAGTAGTTACCTCTTCAAACAATCGGGATCAATGCTGCCACGTAGGACTCAGTGTTCTCTTAACCAGTAACCCTAGTGCTCAGGCATAAACTGCGCCAAACTGCAAGAAGCCAAAAACTCTGACTCATCCGACGTTGGGACTAAAGAAGTGCAGACGCCTTTAGCAGTGGTTTCGGTTCAAGGGCTTGGTCAGTTTATGGCCTATTGAGTTTGGATCGACAATTAGCGGACAAGGACGATAAAGACAAGAAAACCAAAACAACTAGAATACCAAGCATAACAGATAGCACGACTCGGCAGGGAACCTATAGTAGTGCTCGAACAAATCTTGCCAACACAAAGCTTCGTGGCTGGTCTTGTCCTTGTCCCTAGTAGCATTCGTAGCTATAGCAGTAGCAGTAGCAGTATATAGAAGTAGTAGTAGTAGTAGTAGTAGTAGTAGCAGTAGCAAGAGCAGCAGCAGCAGCAGCAGCAGCAGCAGCTGCAGCAGCAGCAGCTGCAGCAGCAGCAGCAGCAGTAGAACCGTGAGGGCGGCCGTTCTGCACTACCTCTCCCGTTAAAGATGCGCAATTGAATCATAGATGCTTATCCAAAAGACGAATAAAAGGAGGCTAAAAAGACCGCAAATTCGAGACGGCACAAGGTTCGAACAGTCACCGACATGCCGCTGACCCGGAAGATCAATAGAAGTCATGGAGAAAAGCAGGGTTTCAATCAGTAGCTTTCTATAACTTGTCATGCAGATAAACCACGATGCGGCTCACGCACCTCTCCGCCGGAATTTGAAGCGCATATTGTGTACGCTGCCGGCTCCGCTGCCTTCAGAAAGGTCTCTGGGATGCGAAGCAATGCAACCCCGGTCAAGTAGCCAGTTTGTAACATGACGCTCGTACGTTGCTTGCTGCCGTTTCCATCCGACATGTCACGGACATCCATCGTACAAAACAGTGCGAGTAGTTTAAGTACCGTTCGTTTCTATCGCTCACAGTAGTGGGACACCTTAGAATTGCAAGGCTTCCGATGACATGGGCCCTGACTCCGTGGACCGACCCACGGGCTGAGAGAGATCCGGAACGTAAGACAGGTGAACCGAGGCAATGGCTTCAACAAAAGACGCTGCCGAGCCAAGACGACCGGGAAGTCTTCACCGCTGGGAACCAGTGAAGACCAAGCACAACTTAGTGAATGCTACATCAGATCCTGTACGTTGGACATCCCATCCCTTGAAGAAAAAACGGACTGGAGGCACCAGAACTCCAGGACTCCAGGTTGCTTGACGTCTTGACACGAGTTCAACATCTGGCGAGAACTCAAGCGAACAGAGCAAGTAGTAAAGGGTACAATAACTTCCTCCCGACATCGTCTCTTGAAAGCATGTGTTGTGAACCGCTGCCCCTGCATGAGTCAAGCGGAAGCTGAGAACAGAAACTTTCAAACCGTGTCTATCTTCAAGCGTTTGCTGATCCACTCAGCTCCGAATCCGCTGCCGCCGTCTGGTTCTCATCCAGACGTTGCACGACTGCGAGGTAACATCGGATTACCGAAACATCCGGCACCAGACACGCCAACCAGCATGGCAACCACAATACCAGGCCCATCAAACTCATCGCAAGGCTCCGACATCTCGCTACGGATCTAGGATTCCGGGCTTGTTAAGTTTTGGAGTTCAGGGCTTTCGACTCTTTCACGCTCAAGGCAGGCAAGGCTTCAGGCAACAAGTCCACTAGGCTGCTCCGCGCACATGTAGGACTTCTGTCCTTTGTGTCTGATGATACACCGCCAGTGTGAACACACGAGGGTTGGGATCTCGCGCGTAAGCAGTCAACGAATTCTCCGGATCTCTCATCAAGCATCAAGCGTATCAGCTGCTTTAGGAGTTCCCATGCGACTACTGCAAGGGTTACTATTGGGCTAGCTGCTTCCGCTTCGGACAAGGGCTTCAGCACCATTCGATCGATACACGCTCTGACGTCAGAGGGGTGTAGGATTCGCCGCTGGTGTCTACATCTCCTAAACCCGGAACCCCCTTTCAGCACGGACAAAAGCTTGGCTGAAGATTCCCTGAAGGTCAAGAACCCTCGACGGACCCCCCACCTCGAGCGACTGAAGCCCTCTACCGTCAGCCCGGAAAGACAAAGAACATTTAGCAACAATAATAATAATAATAATAACAATAAAACAAATAGAAAAATAATCGCAATAACAATGACAGTAACAAGAGTAACAAAAAGAAAACATGAAAACCGTCAACATCATCAGAACAGTAGTAGTAATACTGATACTAATCGTATTAGTTAACATTGATGTGTCAAACGCAATCCCAAACCTTGCCTAAAGCCTGAACCCCCGAATTTACAGGATTCAGATTATTATTTTTGATGATGAGCATTTTCGTGATCACACATGAATCTGAGCTCTGCATGTTGAGGCTCCAGTAACACGGATTAATTCACTCTGCTCCGAGCAGGTGCAAAGACCCGGGGCGGTTGCGAGCGGGGACTGGGAGCGTCCTTGCCTGATGCTGTTATTGAAATTATGTGTTGCCGACGTTGTCCCGTATGCGGCTGGAACATTTGGCATCGGGGGTTTTGGGGTGGGGTGATAAAGATCATCATCATCATCATCATCATCATCATCATCATCATCTTAGTTATAGAAATAATCATTAACATTTTGAGGAGAGGGAGATTGGGAACGTCCTTACTCCCCAGGAATGGAGCTGCAGGATGCCCCAGGACATGGCTTTGTAAGACTTTGATCAGGGTCGGTTTGTTGCCGAGTTTAGGGCTTCGGCTCTCACACTCGGACAAGGCAGGCGAGGCGCATGGCCATGAGTCGATAAGGTGAAACTGCAATGATGCAAAGCTCGGATAGAAACACTGTGAGCAATAGTATTGCGTCCGTGCACTTAAGCACAACTAAGAACGCCTCTGTGAAAGTGCGTTTGACCAGTGCTGGCATCTGTCGCTGAACCGTTGCACGCCCCGCTTGACTTGAAAATTTGAACGCCGTAACCTGCTCAAGGAATGTGAGCGTTGAACTGCTGAATGCGAATCCTGGAAGTCAGGCAAAGCCGCAGCGCAAAATAGACGTCAGTGAATGTTGTTGCTACACGCAATGCATACATCGTCCGCTGATGGCACGAACCCGTAGCAATCTGCCTTGGATGTGCCGCGTTTTACTTCTGTTCCTTCATCTTTCGGCTCCCAGCTCCCATGAGCACCATGCGATGCAGATAAAATTAGCATTTACAGCCAGAAGGATGCATCCTTCTGGCTGTAAATAATTTCATCTGCATCGCGTGTCACTCGAATTGGCTTCTTCTTCTTCTTGATAGCTTGCTTTGGCCAACGTGGATGACCTGAAGGTCCTTCAGGTCATCCATGTTGGCCAAGGCTCCTTTCAGGCAGCAAAGCCAGTAGGTCTATTGGATGGCGGCATGATTTAGAATCAGAAGCCACATACCACATGCCCATGTTAGTGTCTGCACCTACAGCCAAGGCAAGAAACAGAAGCGGATTCCACTTCCCGTCACGCAGGCATTTGGATTGCTGCTCCTGCGTCTCTGTATGCATTGGCCCGGTCAAGAAATGCCACAGCAAAAACATAACTGGGCTTCCAATCGGAGCCCAGTCTTGGAGTGAGGATTTTGAAATCTGCGTGACGGTCTGAGCTCTTATAAGCTCGGGCAAATTGCCCCATACAGTCGTAAAAAGTGCTTCGGCGGACTGTCCCGCTGCAAGGGGTCTGCGCCGAAGTGGAGGAGCAAACGAACCATCTCTCCTTTGCTACGAGATGAAGTGGATAGGTTCGGTGCAAACCACCGAACTACTTTTTGGCCAACTGACTGGAAGCATTGTTCAGTATGTCCTGCACAGGTGGTCTTTGAGTATCACAACGACCAGGGTGCAGATTTCAACATCGACCGTGCAACATTGACATCGAAGCTGTCACTGTGAATGCCGTGGTGTTGCAGGAACTTGTCCACTTGAGCCCTGGCCTTTAGACTGCTGCACCCGGACCTTTCGATACGTTTCGGTCCTTTTTTGCTTCTGCTTCGCTTTCCACCTTGCCTGCGCTGCATTGCAAGGCTTCCTCCTCTTCCACGGGCTTGCAGCGACCGCCGCGTTGATGGAACGTGTAGTTGGGCGACGACATGAGTAGCAGTGAGACTTTCCAGGGGAGCAAACCAGCTTGAGCCAAACTGTCGCGCTTTGACTAGTGACTAGGGTTTCAGGATGTGGCGAAAAGATCCGCTGGAGTATACGAGGTGGTATCTTGGATAGCGTAACGACAAATCTCCAAAGGTCCGCATGAAGAGACGAAATCGACTTAGGACTAGGGGTACTACAAGCATTACCAGAGGCGCCTGAGTCGGGGCTCCGGTAATGGCGCCCGTGTCGGCGCCCAGCACCTCTCAACTTGGTCGCGTGCGCTCGTGCGAGAGGCTGCGGAGTTGCTCTTGGGATGCGACCAGCCCAGCGGGCAGATCAGGCGACACCGACCTGGCACTCCGAGCAGTTTGAAGCGACGAAGAAGGCGAACGCACGTGAGCTCTTTCGAAATCAGGCCCTGGCCATTTGGTTGCGTCACCACCTTCGATCGTCGGGGCCCAGCTGACCGCCTCGGACAGTTCTGAAACATGCCCAGATCAGTATGCCTTGCGGTCGTGCAAGAATGAAGAGAGTTTGAGTTATCGACACTTCCCCGGCAAAGGTATCTGGGGAGTCAACTTGACCAACATCAAGCGCAGCTAGGGCAGTTGGATACCTGGCAGGGGACACGACAAGTCTGTTCAAGCAAACTTGCATTCTGCTTCCGTCCCACACTCGGACACTCAGAACACAGGCGTGGACACACCACATCGCAAGCCGCGCACGAGAGCGTCACAGGGGGCGTCTCCTTGACTGCGAAGCATAACTCAGCCTGAGCCTTGGAGCAGCAAACAGACCAATTGAACGGAGAGCAGGACGAGCAGATGCACCCTCTGCCTGCTTACCGGACTTTCCCAAACTCCGGGCCGCCTGCCGCACCTGCTTCGTTCTTGGCAACGACGGTGTAAGTGGCCTGGCGAAAGCTCCTTGACTCCCAAAAGTACAGGGGGGGTGTCTAACTGCCTCGTCGAGCAGCTTGTTCGACAAGGCACCAGAAATTATCCTGAGTGTACGCATGACGCAGTCATGCAATGCCATGTATGGTGTCATGTAGTGTGATGCAGTGTCATGTAATGTATCGTGTAATGTCGTGATGTCATGTCGCGGTGTCATGTAATGTCATGCACTGTGCCATGTATAGTAACATGTAATGTCAGGTAGTGCCAAAGACTGTCATGTGGTGACATGTCATCACATGTGATGTACTGTCATGTGGTGCCATGGTATGTGTGTATGTATCCACGTATGTACCTGCATAAATGTTCCTAGGCCTGCTGGTCTATCTGTCGAATCAACCCCTTTGTCAACCTCCACCTTGCACCTTGCAGGCTTGCGTGGCTTATCCATTTCTTAGCATTCGTATTCTTGCTCGGAACTGTATCTATACATGTACCTGTACTTTATGCATGTATACTCATATTTACCTGCGACACAGAAGTACAGTGCCCATGCTGACAACTGTGTATATACGTGCTTATCTACATAGATATGTATCTGATTCAAGTGTACGTGCACATATGCAGCTTCTACAAGCATGTGTACATGTGCCTGTATATGCCGGTGTTTAAAAACCCATTATATTATACTATACTCTCACATAATATACCACAGTATAATATAACATAGCATGAAAAAACTTACAATAACATAATATAGCCTGATATGACACAATATAGCATATTATAGCACAAGATGGCAAAACATAGCATAACATAACACAAAAGATGGCATAATGTAACAGAAAAGATAACATAATCGAACATAGCATGACAAAATGAACCAAAATAAAGTGACAGAACTTAATGCAACCTTTTACAGCATAAGCTAACATAAGATGACAAAAGATAGCAACATATAACACCATACAACGTCATATAACAAATTAAACATAATATCACGTATTATGGCATAGAAATGAAAAACAGAAATTATCGCCAATTGATATCGTTTACCAAAAATTTAGCACAGCATTGTATAACATGATGCAGGCTCATCTAACCTAACCTGTTCTCGTAAAGTGTAGCCTATTATGGAATAGAATAGAACAGAAAAGCATGGCATATAGAATAGCATAGAATAAAAACGAATAGAACATAATAGAAACGGAGTTTATATAATGTAGGTCTATGCATAATATACATATCCACACACCTCTGAAAAGTAAAGGAACTTGCATCGAGATTGTATGCCGAACCCGAGCCGACGGCCCAGTAGATGCATCAAGCTCCAGGCCCTTCGCAGGACTGCAAACCGCTTATCGAAGGTGCTTACATGAACGACTCAGAACAAGTCGGCCTCAGGTAGTGCAGGAGATACTTCAAAAGAGCTCACCTGGCTGGGGTGGAGAAACCGGCGGGGAGGCTTCACTCAGAGATGTCATCCGCCGATGCTGAGCCGCTTTTGTTGGCCCTGCGCCCATACATCCATCAGGTATACACAGCGGACCTGAATTAAAAAAGCTCGTCGACGCAAAGAGCTAGCTTTGCATCCACACAAACGTATTTTCGCCGGAGCCATTTCGGGCACTCCTACGTGTCGGGACTGAGACAATGGCCTTGCCATTTGAGGCCTATACCACACATAGTCCTGGTCTTATCATCTGACTCCACATCGATACAATGACAACCTGCCGCCGGCAGCGAGGACACCATGTGCCCTGCCAACAGTACAGGCTTCGCCCGATGCCTCGCTGAAAGGCTCACAAGCTAGATTCCTTCTGCGGTGCATAGATCCCTCAGCGCTGAGGGCATTAAAAAGCTGCGGGCTGCATCTGCTCTACAAAAGTGCCCTATGCTGGACATAATGGAAAGCGATATTTCTGCGAGGATCTGAATCTTCAGGAAGAGGACACACAACAAATCCTGTCTTGTTCCTCTGATTTGCTCAAGAGTCGGATCCTCCTGGACAGAGGCTCATCTCGGAAGTGCTCGGGAGCTCAAGGGAAACTGGCCTGGCATCGGGCGCTGCGTGTTTCTCAAGCTGCTAGAAGAGTCAGAAGCTTACGAGGTTGCGCCTGAAGGGTGGCATGCGTACCAGTAAGAAACAGAGCCGGCACGAAGATGGTAAAAAGTACCTCAGCGATGCATCTTCGGAAGCATTTCCATCCATGTCTCTGCTACTCTAGGCCACAAGCAGTGATGAGGGTGTTCTTCCCTCCAGTCAGCACACCCTTGTTGTGCAGAGTGATCATGAAGAGCGCCATGCTCGACCTGACGCAAGCAAGTTCAACGGTTTTTTTTTTGACCCCAAGCAGCTGTGGCATGTTCC